>PVLA01001048.1:185620-413286 GCA_004027455.1 Hydrochoerus hydrochaeris
GTGGTGGACAAAGGGGGGTGGGGAACAGCGCACCCTTTTTGGAACGGGCTTATTCAAGAAAAGGGACGCAGATAAGGAGGGGTCGGGCTCCCTCCCCCAGATGGCTGAGGAAGTGAGCAAGTTGAACAGTTTGCAGACTGGATTTTTGTTTTAAAGTCTGGACCATGATTGTGAGCGGTCCCGGCCGAACACCTCGGCATGGACGCGTGCGGCTGTGGGTGCTGGGATCCGGGTAGAGCGGCGAGGCGGGGGCCGGCGCGGTCTGCGCGTGGACCGCCCTGCCGCCCGCGGCCCGGAATGGGCTGTGAACCTGGCTGCTAACTCCCAGCTCCCTGCACAAGTTGGGCAGGGGCAGGGTGTGCGCGTGTGTCTCTGTGTGTGCGCGCGTGTGTGCCTGTGTGTGTGCGTGTGTGCGTGTGTGATGTCGCCCGCACCTATATAGGGTGGGGGATTTTTTTCCCGCTCTCTCGACTGTGAGACGAGGCCGGCCACCCCCAGCTCGCCTGCTCGCGGAGGCTCTGGAAAGGCGAAGCGCCCAGCCGCGGTGCCATCCCAGCCCCGCGCGCTCCTCGCCGCTGAGAGCCGGAGAAGGCCCCTAGCTCTGGGACAGTGGCACTTTGGTTGCAAAATGACAAACCTCAAGTTTTTCTGCTCTCCCTTTTCTCCCTCTTCCTTCCAGATACGTCACGACGGATCAAACAGCTACCGTTTGATGCAGCTGGGCTGTCTGGAGTCCGTAGCCAATTCCACTGTCGCCTATTCCTCCTCCTCTCCTTTAACTTACTCCACCACCGGCACCGAGTTTGCGTCCCCCTACTTCTCCACTAACCACCAGTACACCCCGCTCCACCACCAGTCCTTCCATTACGAGTTTCAGCACAGCCACCCGGCGGTCACCCCCGACGCCTACTCTCTGAACTCTCTCCACCACTCGCAGCAGTACTACCAGCAGATCCACCACGGGGAGCCCGCCGACTTTATTAACCTGCACAATGCGCGGGCACTCAAGTCCTCCTGCCTGGATGAGCAGAGGCGGGAGCTGGGCTGCCTCGATGCCTACCGTCGCCACGACCTGTCCCTCATGAGCCACGGCTCTCAGTATGGAATGCACCCAGATCAAAGACTCCTGCCAGGGCCCAGCCTGGGGCTGGCCACCGCGGGAGCGGACGACTTGCAGGTAAATAAGCGAGCAGCGCCGCGTTTGTCTGCGCCCTCCCCTCGCCGCCCTCCCCCTCCCTCCCCATTAATACCCTGACTGTAAGCTTCAGCCTTCAGTCTCTTTCTCTCTCTCTCTCTCTCTCTCTCTCTCTCTCTCTCTCTCTCTCTCTCTGTCACACACACACACACACACACACACACACACACACACACACACCACTTAGGGAAAGTTATCAAAACAAAACAATTAGAAGAGCGTGGCTACTCTGTCCTTCTCATTGGATCCATATATTTCACCCACTCGCGGTGGTCCGACTAGCTGCCGGCACCTACCTTAACCAGTTCTCACAGAAGTCTCTTGACAACCCACATTTCTGACCTTAAGGGCTGAGTGAGCTAGAGAGGCGAGGCTGGATTTCAGTCCCTTAGACTCACTGGAAACCAATAAGTTAACAACAAATGCTGCCATTAGTTTCTGCACTTCAGAGGGGCTGTGCTTCTGTTCCTGATGGTGTTTGGTTTTGTTGTGTGTTCTTTTCCCCCAGTTTGAGCTTCTTGGGATTTTACTATGAATGAGGGGGAGGGTGTTCTTGCAAAATTGAGCTTGAGCAACTTTGACCAAGAATACCAGATTGCTGTATAAAGTGAGAAACCACAATTGAAAGCCTCAAAATATCTGCATCAATGAAAGAATCTGTACAAAGCGCTTGCCCAAGGTGTAGCACTGAGTCCTACTCTCTGCCCGATGTGTGTGCAAATCCACGGCCCCTTTGGATAGTTCACATTCTTATTTTTCCTCTTTTGGTAATTTTATATTACATGCAGCTCCTTTAAAAGACAGAGATGAGGAAATAAAGGAAGTGAGACATGAAGAGAAGGGAAAAAAGGAAGGAGAAAAAGAAAATGAAAGATAGAGAAGAAAGGAAAGAAAGGAGAGGGGGAAGAAGACAAAGAATCCTGGCGAGGCTATCATGCAAAGAGATGTTCTCCTGCATTCTTTCCTACAATAGAAGCAATAATTGTTCAAGCATATTGTCTCAGGCACATTTCAAACAAATAAGCTCAAAAATGTCTAGAATGAGAATTAAAAAGGCTCAAACTTATGGCATCTTTTTACAGGTAGCAGTACACTTCCACCTGTGAGTGTCTACTTCTTCAGTCTGTATAACTGTGACCACTTCCTCCACATTCTCCTAGGCGAATAGGGAGATATATTCCAAGGCATAAGTTGGAGACGTAAGAGATCCCTTGTTGCGCACAGAAAATCTTTTCCCTTCATTTACCTAGAAGCAAGGGGTTACTTTTAAATTAAAGTGAAAACCCTGACAGTTCCAACAAAGGGCCATAGCCATTACTTCCATACACAAGAAAAAATATTTGGCTCCATAAACCTTGACTTTCTACACTTATATTGACAGAATGATTTCATATGGTCAGTGCATTTTTACATTTTTCACAAGGATCTCCTTATGTCTCAAGGGGGCAAAAAATCTGCCATTCAATGCTTAGCTCAACTAAAACCTATTTACTCCTTTTAATAGCCACGTCTGCTGCTGATTTTTTTGTATCTGTACAAATTTTTTTTCTGTGCGAAGCACAAAGCCGGGCATTTTTCAAAAGAGGGGATTAGAACATTTGCAAGCACCAGACAAAGAAAGAATCCTGTGCAAAAGGACACCGTAGTTTATCCAATTTTCAACTTAGTGCCATTCAACTGGTCATTTATGCAATGTCATCTGACCAAACAACATGTTTTACTTATGAGAGGGAAAAGTTTGTTAAGTGAAGAAACCAAGATTTGTCTCTTCTAAGAAATAAACATTTTAACAGTGCGCCAGAGTAGGAGGAAAAATGGTTCATTCCTATCTCCCTTAGGGATACTTTACCTTCTCTGTTCCAGATACTGTGAAACCAAAATTTTCTCCAGCCTAACTCTCTCTTATGTGCTTATCTTCTTATCCTTTTATTCCTCATACTAAGACACTTTTGCTCATCCTGAGAAGGGAAATATTTCAAGGTACTGTATGAAATCCAGCATGGAATATCATAAAACTAGGTACATACATGTACTTTTTTCTGCGTATCTGACTGTGTATCTGTATGAATCACATAACAGTATGTTAGGAAACAAGTTTGTAAATGTGGCAAGTTATTTTCTACCACTCTTCCTGGACCTAGTTGGCAGAATGAAAAAGAAAGAGTCATAGCTACATTCAAAACCAGAAATGAGGAGGGAGTATGTGGGAGAAACCCGTCTCTCTCCTTTTATTTCTCCCTTTTTAAAACATTCATCAGCATATGCCTCATTTTAAATGCAACAAATGTAAATATACTTTTCCCTGCACAGAATTTTAAATGAAAGTCCAATGGTTTGGAGGGCGGTCTAAGTCTGCCTAACAGATGCAAACAGTCTTGTGGCTTCAGTTCCATCTTTGAGTCCCCTAAAAAGATTTGCTATGGCCAACAAAGAAAACTGTCACACCTTTTCCCATCACCGCTTTAATTTATGCTCAGTCTCCAAGGTTTTTTTTCATATTGATTTGATAATCACTTTAAGGCAGAACATTTAAAATAAGAAAGAACTCGTGAGTAGGTTGAAAAGGGGGGTCTTGCAGGCCTGCCTCAATATGGTGAAATTGGGAGGCAAAAGGGAGCCAGGGCTGTAAAGGTTGTTTTGTAAAGTGGGTTTTTATTATGCACCGACTCTCTCCGCATTTACTTAACTCTTCACGGGCTGTTGGGTAGGTTAACACCCTTCAAGGCCTCTTTCATGTCCAATACCTCGTTTGTTTGTAAAGGAAAATGAGCCTTTAACACATTTGGATTCAGAAAAAAGAAGACAGCCACAGAGAAAATTTTATTTTTCTTAATAAAAAATCAGTTTATGCTTTCCCCTTTCCTCAAATGATTCCTCAGTCTATTAGGAGCCTGAAGATCTACATTCTATGAACCTGCAAGCATCTCCTCCATAAGGCCCATTTTGGGTAGCAATACTGGGCATTCCTACATTTGGGGCAAAAGAGAATGCTCATAGGACTTCTTATATCTTGCATGCAGAATAGCTCCTCAGAGTTCCACAGAAATCCCACAGTGTTGGCTTTGACACTGTGGTCTAGTTTTCTCCACTCAGAAAGTACTGAGTGTCCACTCTCTATTTATGCTGTATGCCTTGTTGGATTCTCAAAAGGCTTCTCATTATCTTATACCAAGGTGAAAGACTCTCAGGTACTGTGAAGTGTAGTGATGATATAAAATGTATACCTTAGGATTTATACAACTGCTACATTGTGATTTTCTTGTAATCTTTTGTTGAAGTTGTGTTTGTTGGCAAGCTTGTCCCAATGCAATGACTGTTTTTAAATGTCTACAGAGACAGGATTTAAGGTTGGGTCATTCCGAAAGACTGTCTACATGGTCAAACCTACCAGAGTTTAGTGATCTTATTTCTTTTTCTTTTATTAAGGGTTCTGTGGAAGCCCAGTGTGGGCTTGTTCTCAATGGCCAAGGTGGAGTGATAAGAAGAGGTAAGTAAGAATATTTTGACCATAAATATTCTTAGTTTAGTTTAAAGATCTCACAGTGCTTATAAACATCAGATTTCTTGTCTGCTGATTATGAAAACAATTACTCTTATTCAATAACTGAAGTTCCATGTAAGCATATCTACATTAAAAATCAGTTTTCCCTTTAAGGCTTGACCACAGACCAAACCCAATAGACTTGTGCTAGGAGATATGTGTTGATCCTCACAGAACAATGACAAAATCAAAGTTAGAGAAGAAAAAGAACTGAGGATAAAAACCACTTTTCACACTCCTTTCTATCACCAATACCACATCCTGGAGCAGACTTTCTGGTTTCTTTTAGTCCTAATGTGTCAGCCACAGCCTGGGTGTTTGAGGTGATATTGTTAGCTTGAGGCTTTGAGAGTGTCTATGAAAGGCTTGATCGCTGAGGCTTACTGGGAGGTTAATGAAACACCAATATTGTAGCTGCCTTATTTCTGTAAGAGTCCAGAACATTTCTTTCTTTAAGGCAGGGTGGGAGGAGGAGGTAGTGTTAACTGTACTGGATAAAGCTTTCTTGTTCCCATCTGTTGAGGAAAACATCTGAATCCAGAGTTACCCATGGAATTGGAAGGTGGGGGGAAGGCGAGAGGAGAGGAGAGCTGCTGCTTTCAGCTCAAGCACTGAAGGGGGCTGCATCTCAGATGTTCCATTTTGACAAAGGTTTTGAACTCTGACATTCACAGGGCCTCCAGGCAGTGCAGATTTGTGTTGGCTTCCCCTACTTAACTGTACCCAGCATCTCTTAAGTTCATTTTTCTAGCTTTCTGAACCCGAAAAGCATACAAGGCAAGAGGGACCAGCTGTTATCCCAACTTCATACGAATTAATAAGACGTGGCCCATTCACCAAGACTAATTCCTGCTCCAGGGCCACAGTTGTCTTTGGTAACCAGGCCACTAAAACTGAGTCACTTCTGATGGCAGAGACCCAGTCTTTCTCCATTCCTTTAAAAGATTCTTGAATTATTTGCTTTTCTGGAGACAGAGGTGTGCTGGTAGAAAGCCACACATATTTTTGTTTAAACTGCAAATTTTACAATCCACTGTGGATGTTTAAATTCAGGGAGAAAGAAAACAAAGGGTTCTTTCTTTATAGAACCTGGGCGTTGTCATAATATATACTTGGGTTGTGCAGTAAATTTAAACGAGCTGTTCAACTCTTAAAGCATAACGTATGGATATTGCTACACCCAGATTTTTTTTTTTTAACTGAGCAATGTTAAACTTTCTAGTCAGGTCAATACCCAATCATATCGAAATGACAGAAATAGGTTCAAGACTGGTGAATATTAAAGTTAACTAGCCACACTATTAGGCAAGTAAAAAAGTACACAATGAGAAAAGGTTCCAGTGAGACGGATGATTGGGGTCTGGTTAGGGCTAGTAAAACGGATGGTGAGGCCCTGCGCTCTGGGCGCACGGAGATGTGGGTGGTGCTGAAGGACAGCGCCACTAATTAGGGAGCGGAGCGGGCTCCTTGGAGAGCCGAGCTCGCGCTACCGCGGTTATTCGCATTCAGTTCTCTGCTAGCTTGAAGGCTACCTTCTCCAACGTTTGAAATTACATCCTATTGTGCAATAGGTGACAGAGGGTGGGAAATACTAGAGGCCGAGTAGGGGGGAGCTGGAAATGCCACTTCGGCAATGGAATCCGTTGAATTTTCAGATTTAGGTGATGTGCCCTCCCCTCTAGTGTTCTCTCCAGATATGCCAAGGTGTTCAGCCGCCGACAAGGTGAGAATGGTGGTCTTATTGCAGCCATACAATTGATGATCATTAGGAGATGATTGTTGTTCTTGTAGAATTCAGTATCTGTTTATTTCACCTAAAAATCATCTTTTACTCTGGCATTGTAAAATCAAACACTGATTTGTAGAACAGCATAACTCCAAAGAGAAAGGAGATATAACTCGGGTTTTAGGTCTGTATTGTTTAATTAAACACCACCACCACCCCGTCCCACATACACTGCTAAGTAACTGAGAATTTTGCCCCTGAGTTTATTTCATATTGTTCCTTTTAGCAAAAGGCCAGTTAACCTGTGTGGAGCCTGGAGAGGAGCATGCCTGTGTGTGCCTGTCTTCTACTCTGAAAGTATCACCATTCATGACAATTTGTAAGCCAGTAACAAGGAAGTGTTTCTTTAAGAGAGGAGTATATACATTTTTTTCATCCATCCCCTCATCTCAGGACATTATTTTTAAGGAAATGCCTAGGAATTCCCTTCTCTCTGCTGTCACCATTGCGCACAGACTTCTATAACAACAGCTCCAGTACCCTTTATTCACTAAAATCAGGAGCATATAAACTAAAGCGCTCTGCTCTAGCGCCATCCCTCTTACAGCCCGACGCTGTAAGTTTAGATGAGAAGGTCTGTTACTTTCCCAGCCCATTCTTTACAGATGGTTCTGTAGACAGAATATATTTGGGGGGGAGGGGGAAAGCAAAACTTTTTAACATTATCCACTCTCTCCCTAAGTTCTTGGATAATTTTATATTTCTAATGATACCCAGAATTTACAGTAGTAGGGAAAAAAGATAGATGTTACTTCCAAAGACCTCCCCAAAGGTTCTTGAAGAGAGACACAAGTGTGTGTACCCTACGTGGGTTTGCAGGGGAAACTGTCTTGGTCGGTAACAGGGCACAGGTTGGGTGAGTGTCTGCTCTTTAAATTTGGCCACTTGTAAAAAACAAAGTGCCATTTCTGATTCACTTCGGTAAGTAGCAATTACATTGTTTTTGTCCATAATGAGGGGCTAGTATGAGGGGAAAAAAATACGTGGAAAAGAAGCAGCAGTAAGGTAATTACCACCTAGATAAAATATTTGCCACCGCCTTGGAGGCCTAGCTCCCCGCGCGCTCACTCTCGGTTAATGGTGTGCGCGATTTTGCCCGCAGCTCCGCCACTCCAACCATCAGAACCAATAATCTTTACTTTACCCTGTGCTCGCGTATCGATAGCTTCTTTCGCCTCCGGCGTTGGCTTTGATATGTTAATATTTCTGAGTAGCAAATTCTGCAGAGATCATATTAATGTTGTACGTACAGAGCGGAGCTTTGCCTTCGTTGAATATTCAGATACTGGGTTTCAAAAGGCATCTCTTGAAGAAATGAGACTTCTATTTACAGGAGTCGTTCTATGTTTTTAATCATTAAAAAAGAAAGAAAGAAAAGAAAGAAAGGAGAACGCACTCTTCTTTTCCCGGTGAATCTTCTGAGGCTCCCCCGTGGCCCCCTCCCCCTTGTCAGACGACAGTCCCTTTCATTTCTTGCTCTGAGTATTTAATAATAAGTGAGCAATGTTGATGACGAGGAGGAGGAGGAGGAGGAAGAGGAGGAGGAAGCTAATAATGAAAGGAATCGGACTAGAATTTGGGGCTAGGGGTTCCTTTGGATAGGTTTTATGGGCTTCCGCTAGGTGTAGTAGTGAGATGAGAAGATCCAGTCTTTCCACTTGTAGGTGGAAAATGACATTTTGGCCCGGTCTCTTTTGTGAAATCAGGATGGCAAACTAAAAAGGGGGGAGGGGAGATGAAAAAGTGAGGCGGGGAATCGCCCTTGTTTCGTCTTGTGATCGTCCGCCCAGCAGCCCCAGGCTAATTTCAGAAGCTTAAATACCGCCGTAGCCTCTGGGCCAGCGGAGAGGGAAAGGCCCGGCCACTGGCTGGCGAGAGCGCTTTTCCGATTGCCCGTGGCTACACAAAATACAAACTACTTTAAATCAAAACATTTTTGGGGAATTAATATTATTTGAACTCTGCACGTTTTAAAGGAGCTGGAGTTTGTCGAATCGCTTAGAAGTGACTGGCATGCCAAGGCAGAGGCACTGACATTGCGATACAAACATTGTCAGCTCTGATTTAAGTTTTTAAGTGCTTCGATGAAATGCATCTTTGCCTTCATTCCCCTTGTCTGCCAATCCTAGGGTGGCTGGAACTGACCACCCTTCATTTCTGCAGCCTTAACATCTGCTAGCTCCTGTTGGGTCTAGAGGTTGCTTCTTTCTTTGCTTCTCATTTCACCAGGGCCTTGAGTCTTGGAATTCTGATTGAATAGAGAATCTCTGACTCTTGCTCAGAAGGGAAAAACAAACAAACAAACAAACAAACAAACAAAAAGAATGGCGGGAAGCCTTGGTTCTCTTCCTCTCTCGTCTACCCTAGGGAAAGAGTGCTTACCCAAATCTCATCTCTGTGGATGAAGAAAAGCGCCAGAAAAGCCCTTGGAAACTCACCTGTCTCCTTAATCCCATATCCAGATGCCACAGATTTGAATTTCAGTGTTTTGTGGTCTAAAACGCACGACCAAAGGATCTAGAGGGGTGATAGTCGGATGACCTTGCGTTGTTGTTGGTGGTGGTGTTCACGGTGATGATGGGACGCAGTGGGGGGTTACTGTTCTCACACCCCACTGCCTTCACTGCTCTAGTTTCTTTACTACTTTGCAAATCAAAACCAAAGCCCTGTGCATTGGAAATGGGTATTACCGCCTCCCAACACACACACACACACACACACACCCGGCTATGCACTCTCTGTCCTATGCAAACCTCCCTCTCATTATTTTGTTCTGCTGGATTCTGCACTGGGGGGAACTAGTCCAGTCACTGGAATCCCAAATGCTGTTGTACCTGTGATAGTACATTCCTCCTGCCAACTGCACAGTCACGGCTGGCACATCAAAGGCCTACTTGATGGCAATTAAGTCCCCGCCCCTTTGCTGTTTGAGTACAGTTAATGTCTGCTGCCTGGGGTAGTGGGTGCGTGTGGGGGAGGTGAGCTGAGGGAGAAAGGCTAGAAGGGAAGTAGCGAGATGCTTCTACACCACCAGGCTGCTCACAACACACCTCACAGAACAGCAACTACAGAACAAACAGGGACAGGAAACTCTTGTAATCGCTTACACATTTTTAATGTGTCAGAAAAAAACGAGCGATCACTGGAGATGAAGAAGGGGAGAAAAAATCCCTGCCGTTTGTATTTCTTTCATTTGAATTGTAAACATCTGTTTGGCTGTAAGGCGAACAGAACATTTATTTTGCTCCCAAGATTTGGTCTAATTATGTCAACACGACGCAGCGCTGAGTGGGGCGGCGCTGCGACTCTGGAGGAGCTGTGCGCGCAGGCTGGCGTCTGCCCGAAGCCCGCGGGGAAGTATCGATCGTACCTGGAGAGCGCCGGCGGCCACTTGCTAAGGTTGAGGGCGTCCCCAGGAGGGGGAGGGGGAGGAGAAGGCGCTAGCTCTGAGCCAGTGTGCAGCTTAGAAGCAGCTGTAGAGATGCTTGCGGAGCCTCAGCTCCTTAGAGGAAAAGCGGGCTAGCCACAGGCTTCACCATTCCAGTACAGTAAAACGGTGGGTGGGTTTTTCCGTGGCTTCAAAGCATGCATTTTGAGCCGGGAAGCTGCAAAGGCAATGGCAGTCACTGAGTGGCCTTCACTCAGGCTGCTGAACGTGTGCATCCAATTTCCATCATACCTCCTCCTCCACGGGAGAGATGAACATCGTTTTCCAACAGGCAGATTAAAACCCAGAGAATTACTCTCCAAGGTCGAAGGGCCAAGTTACTAGTTGGCCTAGCTCTTACTTGTAATCCAGTACTTTTCCCAAGATCCCACATTGTGCCCTGCAGACACAAGGACAAATGTCTGCGTCTACACCAAAGAGGATATAGACCCCCACTTATCCAGGTTATCCAGAATCTAACACAGTATGACAGCAGGGGCATCCGCATCGACTGTTCTGTGCCTGGTTTTGTCATACACATTGTAAGTCTTTGGCTAACATCTTGTCGCTTTGGGAAAGTTATCCCTTTTACAAAAAAGATGTCCTAGACAAGTGGTCTTGCCTAGATAATCCTTGATTTCTTACACTGTTACCATAGCTACTTGTCAGTGTGCAGCATCACTGGAAATAGGAAGCCTTGTCTCCAGGTTTCAAATTTAAAAATAGTGACCTCCATGGAACTATTGTGTCTGTGCATTGTGAGTGGAAAAGAGATGAACTAGGGAAGTTCTGCATAAACATGCTGGCTCTGGAATGAAAGATCCTGAACTGGGGTGCTGAATTTAAAATAGACATGCACAGTCACAATGGGACATGCACCACAAGAAGCTCCAGCTGATGACCCTGGAGACAGCTGCTGACATGGCTCAGTGAAATGTACTCACAGCTTTTCTTCTTCAAGATCACATCTATAGTTTGTGTTCCCAAAGAGAAGTGCTACCCCCTCAAACCTTCATTCCAAATGCAAAAATACTCTGGCTATGTTGACCAATTATCTTTTCCTACCTCCCTAAAAAGTAAACCACTGAGAAGAGAGGTATCATGTTCCCCAAGTTCCTGTAAACTCTACAAGTTGCCAAATCTTTAGCCAGAATGAGAGAGTTCCCCAAGGCTGCAACAATGCCAAGTATCAAAGCAACAGAAATTCCCTTTAAAGATACTGTGACATAAAAAAAATAAAAGACTCTAGAATTGATGGCTAATCCTGAATACAAAATAAATCCTTCAGGCAATTTGTGTGTGCATAAGGCATACTCTTAATATGCAGCCTGCATAACTTACCTAATACATGCCTGTTTGAGGATAAACCATAAACCTAGCCTGGATGTATGGCCCAGGTAGTTAGCACATAGCTAGAAGCAGATTCCACATTTTTACAGGGACAGCTGATTTTTAGTGCATAGGGCTCACTTTGCCAAAGGGAGTGTGCTTTCTCATAGGTAAGAAAGTGACTTGATTCCTTTTGCAAAAACCATAACCATCTGCAGCATTGTGTTTTGGGTTTCTGACTTCCCAAAAATTTGTAAAGACAGGAAAGGCCCAAATTTTTGTCCTTCCTTTTTCTTAGTAGCTAGAAAAAACATATGTATGCAATTTAGTGAATGTTTAAATTTTAAAATGAAAAAATAAAATAAAATGTATTATAGTAAAAGATACATTGTCCATAATGCCCCTCAAAATGTTACTCCTCCCTTTGAAAACACTTATCCCATCATTCTTGCCATTTTTCTTTTTTTTTGATCAGGGGGTTGAATTTACAATCTCACATTTGCCAGGCAGGCATTAGTGCCACTGAGCTAAATCCCCAGCTCTCTTTCCACTTTCTGAAGCAATTCTGGGAGTTCTTTTCACAATCATCATTACAAGATATGATCAAAACTATAGGGAACGCAATTAATATTCAGGCTCATAAAAACAGTACAATACATCCTCACCCACTTTATTCATTGGATCTGGCTCTTCCTCACAGTCAAAATGACCAAGAAAAGTAAACATTTTGAAATAATTCAGGGTGTGGAAAGAGTCACTCAAATACAACCAAAGACACCCAAGAAAGACTTCCAGGCTGCTTCAGAAAGTGGCAAGAACTACTGGACAAGTATGCCTAAAGCAGGGGGACATATTCTGAAAATGTACAGAGGGGAAGTATGGGTAATTTGTTTCTAGTTCCTGAGGCAAATGGTTTACATAGTTTTCTATGGTGTTGACTACAAGTCTTACATGAAGAAAAAACTTTTAGTTTAGCAATAATGACCTCTTTCTGCCTTCCTATTGAGGGTAGGATTCCAGGAACTGATACATATCCCAGCCCAAAACATCTGCCCTGACACTCTATCCATCTTCTTATTTTGGAAGATATTGGAAGATATTATCAGCTCCAGAATGCATAGCAGAAACATCTTGTCCCTAGCACTTTGAGTTGGGGAAGTAAGGATTACCACAAAGTTGCCAAAAAAGAACTGCAAAAATTATGTGAATGGAATTGTATTAAAAGTTCCTGAAGGTTAGCATATTGTTTCCTACCAAATCAGCTATCTCTTTGCCCATTTAAATATCCTCCCAATTTCTAAATGGGAGGGAACACACCTGAGTCTGACTGCCAGAGACTGATATAACAGTTCATCTATAAGGCTTAGCAAAAATGATGAATTATTGGAAGGTAAGTCCTAGCCCAGTACTTCTCAAATTTTAATGAGCATATGTATTATCTCAAGGTCTTATTAAAATGCTTATTACAGATCTGAGAGTCTGGGATTGGGTCTGAGATTTCACATTTCCAACAAGCTTCTTCCTAGGATGCCAGTGCTGCCCAGCAGGATCACATTTTTAGCAAAAAAAGATTTGAGATAACATTTTCCTATTTTTTTTCATTCACCTACCTTTTCTTTTGTCTTTTCTTTCTTTCTTTCTTTCTTTCTTTCTTTCTTTCTTTCTTTCTTTCTTTCTTTCTTCCTTCCTTTCCTTTCCTTTCCTTTCCTTTCCTTTCCTTTTTCTTTCTATCACTTTTACCACATAGAACTCCACTCTTTTCTGAAGATGAGTCTTAAGTTTCTCCATCACTAAAGAAAACACATGCATGCTTAGAAAAGTCAACTTTGAATTTGAATTGGCTACTGGTCCTTGAAAAACTCTTCTCTCAGATATGTCACTGCATGCAGTTCAGGCCCAAGTTGTAGAACACCCAGCCGAGCAGGGCAAATGGACATTGGCTCAGGACCTTTGCAGTGAGTGAGAAGTTTGCAGCAGGAAACTTTCTTCAGTCCTTTGAATCCTCAAGCTCATTTTGTTCTGTGGAAGCTGCTTGAGAATAAGGAAGCTACTGCACTGTTTGAAAACAAAGGTGAAGCTGAAAGAACTTGGACCTTGGAGATAGAAAGCTTCTGTTCCAGGGACTCCAGCATTGCATAATTGTTTTGGTAATTTTGCTATTAGTAGTTATCTTGCCTTGCACCCTAATAATAATAATAATCACAATAGTCACAATAATATTATTCACAACTAGCATTTAATGTGTTACTATTGTTGTGTCCTAGATACTGTGCTGTCTGTCTGTGTGTGCTGACACTGGAGACTGGCATATGGTGCATGGATTTTGACCCATTATCACCTGTGTGGGTTGCAAATTTCTGGCCATTGCCAGACGACTGTTAGTAGTACATGAGAATAGAGTAACTGTGCTGCCTTTAGTTGGTGGATGGATGAGAGAAAGGAGATGGTGATTCTCAAATATTTTGTGTAAGATAAATCATCTGAAAAATTTTTATCTAGTGTGTAGATATACACAGTCACAAACAGCCATGTATAAATAACAGCTCCATTTTATGGGCTTAGCTATGAAAGTTTAGGTTTTTAATTAATTGCAGTCTTTCTTGATGTGATGATGTCAGGACTTACACAGATGAGCCACCCCACATTACCATAAGATGTCAATCTTTCTCTGAAAGAACAACTGTACCTGCACAACAATGTGCTAGGTAATCCTGAAAAGCCAAAACCTCCATCAGCGTTGGAAGGACGTCTTCAGAGCAGCCTTCTGAAATGCTGTGGGGTGATGAGCAAGTGCAGTTGTCATGAATTTCCAGCTATCAAGCCACCCTTGATATCACCTTCCCCCCCCTGACTTACCTTCTCTTTCGCTGACCTTTCATGTACTTTTTCCTCCCAGGTGGCACCTGTGTGGTCAACCCCACCGACTTGTTCTGTTCTGTTCCTGGCCGTTTGTCTCTCCTCAGTTCTACTTCTAAATACAAGGTGACCATTGCTGAGGTAAAGAGGCGCCTGTCACCCCCTGAGTGCCTCAACGCTTCCCTCCTGGGAGGCATCTTGAGAAGGTAAGACAAGCTGTTTTCTGACTCCATGTGTCTCTAACTGTACTGATACAACACCCTCAACCCTGCGTGTTTGTGTCTTCCTTCCCGTGGAATATTCCTCATGTGGTGAAGTCCTTTCACGTTTGCTTCAGGATGGGAACTTTCAAACCCTCGTCTCTGTTTCTGGACAGGGCAAAATCAAAGAACGGGGGCCGCTGCCTGAGAGAGAAGCTGGACAGACTCGGCTTAAACTTGCCAGCAGGAAGACGGAAAGCAGCCAACGTCACCCTCCTCACCTCCTTGGTGGAAGGTATGGCCTTTCAGTTCTGCGGAGCCGGGATGGCCGGCCGGCGATCGATGTCCAGGTTGGTTAGATTAGGACATCTTACTTCTATTTATGCAGTTAAGCAAGAAACTTAACATGTACAGGTAAACTTCCTAATTAAATTTGGCAGTAAAGATTAACAGCTTAATATAAAACTGAGATAAATCACAGAATATCAATTAATTCCTGATATTGACAGTAACAGGGAAGAAGATAGTAGAAGATATCGGTTCTTTTTCAAGTAGTCCCTAAATAATAGTGACAAAAATCTGGCAGTACATTGTCATTTTTATTATTATTTCAAAATTTAGAAAAATCTGACTTAATGCATTGTGATACAATGCAACGTGATCCACGGGATAAATAATTCTTTATGAAAACTTCCGGAAGCCTAGCCAAGAGCGTGGGCCTGAAAGCGTGTCGTATTAGTCCTGGTAGATATCTTTTAAGGCAGGCTGAAGTTCCATGGCTTTGTTGGAGGATGAGCTGAGTCAGGGAATGATTAAGTTTACCCAGTATAATAAAAGCAAGAGAGGTGCAAATGTATCCCCAGGGGTCATATTTTCCAGTTTATAGTCTCTTCTTTGTTTCTTCTGATAGGACTAACTGTTACATATTCTCACGCAATCATCTTTAAGGACAGGTGTTATTGGATACTATTTTTTTTAACTTTATAGGGGAGTTTTTGAAAGTTGAAGAAAAGTAATCCAGAGTCCTGTCATTTCAAACATGAATGACAGAGTCCTTTTTGGGTCAAACCTCACCTGAAAACACCTGTGACACTTTTCTTGAATCAGCTGCTTATCTAATGCAGCAATACAGGGAGTGGTAAGTAGGTGAAACACAAAAACAAATATTTGATCTTTTTCCATATTGTCAATACATAAAGTTTAACATATAACATTAAGAAATAATGTATTTTTCACATTTAGTCTCTGTAAAATTTCTTCGGTGATTTTGCCATTAACTGTTGTCTGTGCTGTGTTCTCTAATAATTAATAATGACAACAGCAATACAACAATAACGTTAGTGTCCACAAAGATTTAATAAGTATTATCAAATGAGAATTTTTGACGCAAAAATTAAAAAACTGAATTGCTCCAAAATCTGAAATTTTTTGAGCTCCAACATGACACCCCAAAAATTTGGAAGCTTGAATCATTTGAGATTTTAGGTTTTCAGATTAGAGATGCTAAACTAGTATACAAATATTTCAAATATGAAAAACATTCCAAAATATAATATATAAAACACGTAGGTCCCAAGCATCATAAATGAAAAAATACTCAACCTGTACCATGTTATAATGATCTCCTGTTCTGTTTGCCTCTATTTCTGATGCTGAGGGCTGACTCATATGAGAGGAATTTGACTATCATCCACCTCTATGGGCTGGTGGTTCTGAGAGAAGGGGAAAAAAAAAAAAACAGAATAAAATTTTAAAAGATTAAATTGTTGGCACTGGTTAGATTCCTGTACTATTTAAATAAAAATGTTAAAATTTTGTTAAAATTTTAGCTGTTTTTAAAAAGAGGTGGTTCAACAATCATATAGACCGTAGTATTGAGTGGTTCTCAAATACACTGCACAGAATTCAACAGACAGGGTGTATTAGGTATCGCATGGACCACACTTAAACCAACTGAAATTCAATCTATTGTTATAGCCCAAGGATCTAAATAATTTCCAAACCCTGAAGTTTGTATAATGTATAATGATGTTTCTTTCTGTGTCACTGATGATCCTTGGGATTTTTTTTCTACCCTAGTGAGATTGACTATGAATGCTCATGAAACTTATAACTAGTCTGAAAGTTAAAGACCTCCCCCCAAAACCCTTCTCTTAACTTCCTGTGAAAGTACTGGCCAAAATAATTGGAAGAGCCATAAAGGCTAGGTTCACAATTCTTCCTGACTTTTGTGGTAGTCAAGTGCACTAGGGCAGCCTGTGTTGCAATCATTGATTTGTACCAACACAAAGAACACAGATCAAATATATGAAATGGATAGATTGATCTCTGGGGCCTGTTAGCATACTTCTACCTTAAAAATGACTCACTTTGGTTCTCTTCTGGCTTCTCCTCACACATAACCTTTAGTCTTGGCTCATGAAACAAGATTTTATTCTTCCCAGGCGTATTTTATCTTGAGTGATTTTCAAGTCTCCAAACCTTCATGATGTAGAGAAATATTTTACAGTTGAATTCCAAGCACTTTGATGGAATTTATGAAAAAAGATTGAAGGACAAAGCAACATTTTGCAACCCTCAAATTCCCGCATATGACCCACAAACACAGTCTCATGTAGACATTATTTTAAAGTAACATTAGAGTTGGGTCTGTCACACTTGTTGTCCCAGCTGCTTGGGAGACTGACACAGAAGGATGAGGAACAGAAGGCCAGCCTGAGCAACTTAGCAGGATCTTATTTCAAAGTACAATTTCAAAAGTCTGGGGATTAGTTTAGTGCTCTCGAGGTTCAGTCCCACAAAACTTATATTACTATGTGCAACTTTCCCTAATATTCTATTCCGTATTTTTGTGTTCTTTTTAAATGTCCACTGTAAATTCACTAAAAATATTTTACATCTCAATACTTATGACCCATAGTTTTAAAAACAAGCTATTTTACGAAGCAAAAACTAATATTTGACAAATACGGCTATTCTGGATAAACTGATACAGGCTTCATTATCATCGTGGATTGAGAAGGAAAACGAACAGCCTGATCTATCTTCCTCATACACTTCAGCTGGGGTGGTGCTGAGAGATGATAGTTCATTTTCAGTCAGTGATGTCACCCTCTGCACGAGGGCCCTGGTCTTTGAAGTCCAATTACAGGGTAGTAATAACCTCACCTCACAACCTCCTGAAGTACAAAACCAGGTTATTCTTTTCTGCCTTTTTGGGACTTTGATCCTTTCTGGGCCAACATGGATCTAAAGTATATTTAGTTTATGTTGTTTTCTGTCATACAAACAGTACTACACTTGGTAAATAGATTTTTGAACTGAATGTGCCAGGCATATTATTTTTATCATCAAATAAATACTTTTGCAAGAGCCAATAACATTTTTAGATTTTTTTCCTAGAAATTTTGAAACCTAGATTTCTGGTTAATTAACATGGTCTGTAAGCTTTTTCATAGACCTATAGCCTTGTAAGAAAGAAAAGTAATAATTTCTAAAATTCATTTTGACATAGCCCGTTTATCTCATGAATTTTCTATATTAATCACCTGCACATTTTAAATACTAACAACAAGGGACTTCTATTCTCTGAAACATCTCTTAAAACTGTTGCTTGAGACTTTTATGGAGTAGACGAACTGCAATAACACTGTCAAATTCTCAAAAATGCTGATGTTCCAGTGTATTAATAAGGTTTAATTATCCCTCCACATTTTGATACAGTGCATGAACAAAAGGCAGCAAATATACAGTTGACTTTATTTCTTAAAAATGAATCTTATAAAGCTCAAACATCTGTGACTTTATAGCCCTAACAGGCTCTCAATGTAGAGAGGATACAATCGTTATAAAGTTCCAGTGAATAAAAAGTAAGGTGCTTTATGATGGGGATTCAAATTTTCAAGTGAACTTTTGTTTTTCAAAACAGCCTCTGCTGCCTACATACTCACACCAGGTTTCATCATGATCTATCGTACATAGGTTTCCATGCTTGCCTTAGATTTTTAATTATCTTAAAAACCACATTCTTTTTGAGTAGAGTCATTATTTTTAGGCATCATTTTAGAAATTTATAGGGCAGGACTATTGCAAATACACAATATGTCTTAATAATTCATGACATCTCTGTTACTAATATCCTGGTACATACTAACCAATGAAATGATGAATTAGAGGCTAATAAACCATTTTTCTCTTACAAAATTGTTTTTTTAAATGAACATTTTAAGCTGATATTTTGAGAGATATTTTGAATTTTTCTGGTTTCATATAACATGGGCATATTTAACCTGGAATAAAATAAAAATTTTTGAATCCAGAACCCTATAAATATAGCTTTTTACTCATCTGTCTTCACCTGAGAAAGTTTAAATATATAACTATGATAAATTGTTCATCCCAACTTTACAACAAGCCTGTTTTCCTTATTTCCCTTTATTAGTCATGTTGACTTCTTTGTCCATAGCTTCTGTATCAGCAAGTCATCTGTCTCTGGGATGCGGTGTATGGTGGCCTATTGTTGCTACCTCCAATGCACTGATCTTCCTGAGGATACACTGAGATAATTTCAGACTCTTTTGGGGTACAAGTAGTTTGTTTCTAGCTAGCATTTAAATAACTTGGCCAATATTATTGGTCTAATCCTAACACTCTTGGAGTATATTTATTTATGAGTTGCCATCTTCAGTAACTTCCCTGCCTTATGTTTTACTCCAAAGTAAAACACTTGCAGAGTTAGTGATTGTTTAATCAATCACAAAGAGTCAATGATCAGGTAGTCATTGCTACCCATCTATCTCACCTCAGCTACCACTTTCCATGATGACCAACACTTCAGTGTTGTTGGACATTGTTTGCCAGAGTGGGATGCTTTGGTGAAACAGTTTTGCTACTTTTGTAAAATCCCAGGTAACATTGGCAGGCAACACCACGAGTTCTGAAAATACCATTTATTTAATCCCTTTAGCATACATGTCTGGAGTTGTAATTTGTTGTGACAGGAAGGCAAATTCTGTGTGTGTTCTATTTGTGCATTTGTAAAGCAATGTGGGACTGTGGAAGTATAAATATACATTAGTAAAAATGTACCATTTCCAAATATATCATGTGATCTCCATTCAGTCTTTCTTCATTTAAATATTTTATTGCCATTGCTCTCTCCTCAGACCCTGCCCTACACGTCCCTTCTGTTAGAATCTCACACGGGACAAAGCAATAGAATTCTCCATCTGTACCTGTACTCATCTCTAAATCCTAGGAGTCCTAGTCATTTAGCTCACAGAGAGAAAGGCATGAGGCTGAAAAGAAAGTTCTCGTCACTTTACCCACTGTGGCCTGAAGTGGTCCCCTTACTGCTGTTCATATTCTGAGAAAACTAATTACTTGGCTTTCCTGACATCTGACTGAACAGAATCTTCCCTGCAACAACTGTAGTATATAAAGAAAGGACAAATATTTGATGGTCTAACATTCATCTCTCCTATGACACCTGCCATGTATGTCTTTTGTGGGATTAGCTATACTCTCGTGAATTAAATAACTCACACCACACAGGCATAGAGACACCTAACAAAGGTTAACATCTGAGGTTACAGCTCAGTAGTAGAGTGTTTGCTTGGCATGTACAAGGTCCTAGGTTCAAACTTCTACACTGCCAAATGATGAGAGAGAGAAAGAGACAGACAGACAGACAGAAAGACAAAGAGACAATGAAAGAGACAGACAGCCACACACACACACAGAGGCTATAGTTTTGGGAGCAAATAGACTGAGTGGTTTAAAGCACTAGTTTAGAGTATGGCTTCTGAAGTCAAATAAACTTGTTAGACCTCACTTGGGCTGCACGCAAAGGAAAAGACATATAATGTCTCTGAGCATTAGTGTCTTTATCTACAAAGCAGTGTTAATAATAGTGCCCCCCATAAATGTTTTGTGAAAAATCAGAACACTCACAGAGCGCTTGCTATGGTGCCCCAGAACACTCGGTGCTTAGTAAGTTTTAGTCACCATTAATCACATATAAGAAACTAAACATCAGAGAGATTAATTATTCTGAATAAGATTATACGCTTGGTTTCCACAAAGATGATAGCCCCCACCTTCTGGGTTGTAATCCTACAGTATACCTTTTACTTGAGTTCTGTTTGTGTGTGTTGCTCAGTTACTTCAGAATTTAAATTGAATCTGAAGGATAGAAACACGGTATCAAGCCTTGAGCTGGTTTTTCACCTTGAATTAGATCTCCACTCCCAGCAATCCTAGGCACAGTCCTCTGCTTTCTTGCATCTGTTTGAAGTTTTAAAATCTTGATAAGCCTCCTTTTGTCATTTCACTACTCTAAAGTTATAGCATTGTGAAATATTAGCATGTTTTACATCTTTTCTATAATTATCAGATGTTCCTTGTACTTTAAATATGCATGTATGTGGTATCATATTTAAGGTGCACACGACATGTCCATTTCAGCAAATTACCCACACATAACAGCAAGAAATCCTACTACTTGACATTGTATCTTTTCTGTCTCTAATCCCATGCCTGTATGGATACATTTCCAGTAAACGAGGAAAAAATAGCCAATTTGGCAATGAATACTTGCCTGAAGGTGAGAGATATTGAGCAAGTGTCATTGAAGCTCCTGGTCTGCGGCCTTTTGCTTTAGGAAGAAGTATTGACCAACGCATGAAATGTCTGGTGTAAAATACTAGCATCCTTTCTTCCATATATTATTGTTAATATCCATTCTCCTTCCCTAGCCTTGTCCAGACATTATGTGGGATACAGACATTATTGGAATACAGGTTTTCAGCTTCTTTTAGAAGCTGCATGAAAAGTAATGTATTGACCTTTGTTGTAAAAGGTGAAAGATTTATATGATCTGAAGAGACACCAGAGTATTGACCTTTGTTATAATAACTCTGCTTGGTGCTTATTTTAGTCAGTCAAACACCTGGAATATCAGTAACTGGAGGATCTTGTTATTTTCTTCTGAATGCAGGCAGTCTGGCATTGACAATGTCTTTTTGGGCATAATTTTGCATTTCAGAAGTTCCAGTAGAATTGGACTCAATAAATTTAATTGTGGCAGAACCTATGATAGTAACTCATTTTAAGGCTGATGTTTTTTGGGTTTTTTTGCTTTGGTTATTTTTAAAAAGGCTTTTTACAGACCAGAAGTATTGTTTTCCTGTGAACTTCTTAATCTAGGCACAGAAGAGATTGTATTAAAGAGATTTTGCTTTGGTAACTGGCAAATAGCTAACAATTATATATTGTTACCTAACATCTGAGAATTTATGTTTTTCAAGATTCAACAATTGGTCTCAATTAATATGTAATTATGTGTCAGGGATTTAGCTCAGCGGCATAAGTGCCTGCCTTGAGAGTACGCAGTAGTGAGTTTGATCCCCAGTACCAAAATAATAATAATAATAATAATATTGTACACTACATTGGACAAATAGATACCAGTTTAGAAAAGAATATCTTCTTAAGTTATTTGCTTACTTCCTACTATCATTGCCCTGATCTGCATTTTATGATTTCATTCAATTTTAGGGAGGAAAGTTGTTTGCGTACAGTGGCAGGGAAATTGCCTGTGGGACTGTATGTACAGGGTGCCCTGAAGTTGGCTCCTACTTCCGGTGATCTCAGCTCAGACAGGGAAACAAGTGCACACACACCTGTCTACTTTGCCTCTGCCCTGTGGTCCCACTCATCACTTCCTTATTCAAAAACAAGTTTGCTAAAAAAACATGCATCTGGTTTTTACTTTCTGCTTGAGTTTATTTTCCTTTTTCTTTTCTTTTTTCCTTTTAACATTTATGACTCAACTAATGTGCTTTAGAAACATTTGGTTTCTGACTTTCCCTGTTATTTATATTCACTGAAAGCTATACATACTTGAATCAATTATGGACTGTAATTATCTCTATTGATACCTACTTTCTATTGTATAACAACTGGAATCGTAGACTTTTCCATTTAATTTGTAAAAATAATTGAATTCATACACAAATCTTTTCAAGAACATAGCAGACAGTAACTTTACTGTTAATGTAAGTTTAAGTAGATGATACAGAAAAGCAGCATAACATTTAAAAGTTACAGGAGGGTATACAGTTAAATATTTCCTTTTAGTTGTATTGCTCAGTCGTTCAGTTCATCTTCCACAAGAAAATAAATGTTATTGGTTCCTCTGTTTCCTACCAAGGGAATATGTTTGCATGAATTTTTTTTTCTTTTTAAAAAGAAGTTGCAGCATTATATACCATGCTTTTGCACTTATTTTTTATACTTTATGTTCATTCTTTTTCTGGAGATTACAAGTCTTTCACTCTTTTAAACACTCGTGGCATTACATTAAGTAACTGTACCATAATATACTGAGTCTTTTAATGACCTAGTGAGGCTCACTGTCCTCTGGAGATAGGCAGTACTATGATGAGAAACCTCATATTTTCCTCCTCAGACAGACATACAAGTACATTTCTCTGTTTAATAAGCTCTTAGAAATGGTCTCTTTGGGTCAAAAGATTTTTGTAACAGTAATTTTGATAGATAATTGACATAGTCTTCTCCAGTATAGTTGTAAATTTGCAATCTTATCAGCAATGAGAGTTAGAATTGACATGTTACTATTTTAACCTGAACTAGGTACTATCTTTTTAAAATATTTTTACAATTTGATGGGTTGAAAAAGAAAAAATAAGCTTGCCATGAAAGAAGTTAAATATGTTCTTACACATTTACGAGCTTTCCTGTCTATGCATTTTCTTTGTGTCCATGTGATAATGTTTTATATTTTTCTCACTGATTTGTAAATACTCACCACATACTAGGAAAATTGGATGCTTATCTTTGATATGAAATTAAAATCTCACTCCTGTTTAATCTTTTATTCACTGTTATGGGGTTTTGATTGTTTGCTCATGTTTTTATCATGCAGATTTTATACTGATATAACCATAATCCTCATATATTTTATTCCATAGCTTTTACTTTCTGTTATAGTAAAGTTACTTTAAAAGGCCTTTATTTTAAAAGTATGAAAGAATTAGCCCATGTTATTATTTAATTGCCTCGTGGTTTTTTCCTTATATGCTTAAATTTTTGATCCATGTGCAATTTGTCTTGGTTTTCTATGTATAGTACAGATTCAACTTTGTTTTTCTTTTCCAGATGGTACCCAGTTGTCCCAACACCTTTTATTGATAATCCATTTCCTTACTAATTTGAAAAGCAACCTCCATATTAAATTCCCCCTACACAAGCAGACTTTCTTTTTCCAAAGTCTTTGTTTTTCCAATTATGCTACTTCTATTCCTACGATCACATTTATATTTTTTCTAGAATTTATACTACATCAGCTAAATATGCAGAACTTGTCATGCAAGAACCCAGCTAGGTAAAGGCTCTCAAGTTTATTATTGATCTAACAATGACTGCTTTTCCCCTGTATAAATCACAGATTCTTTATATATGGGGACAAGGTACAAGCTATGCCTACATAATGCTTTCTTTTCACCTTAGGAGAGTTGCTTCCACTGTGGTTTGAGATAGTTACTTCAGAGGTGTGCTTTAGCACCAGAGATTAATTGAATAGATTGGAGTCCAGGCTTTTATATATTAAGTACACTCTCAAGTTATTTGAGTTGCAAAGGCTAAGCATTTTTGTCTTCAGGATTTTTCTAATACACATTTTTCAACAAATCTCTTTTGCCTTAGTTTTGCACTATATTCCCTGGATAGTGTGCCTTTACAACAAATAAAAAAATGTTACTGAATATGTATTGCAAATCAGGTGCCATATTAATTGCAGGGTGTTGAGTGGGGAACAAAATTATTGCTTTGAAATAGTCCAGTAAATCATTGGTGTTTGAATGAAATGTTCATTAAGCTAGGTAAGTGTTTAGACTTGTATCTATGTCTTGAATCAAATGAGATATAATCTTAGAGTGTGAAGTTTTTTCACAGTAGTTTAGAAAACGTAAGAGATCTAAAAGTTTTGTCCTTCAGCTTTAGAGGTTAGTGTAATTATACACTTTTTTTTACTCTATAAGACTATTTAACATGATTTATAGGTATTTTATTCTATTTTATTTAGTAACAGGGATCGAACTCATGACCTTGCACTTGCTAGGAGGTGCTTATGCTCCTCAGCTAAATCCCTGGCCCATGGTATCTGACATTGAACCCAGGAATTCCTGAGCTGCATTGTCACTCTTTTTCAAAAATTTTATTTTGAGACAGTCTCAATAAATTGCTCCACCTGGTCTCAAATTGTGATCCTCCTGGCCAAGACTCCTTAGTAACTGGGATTATCGGCGGGCACTGCTATGCCTGCCTTAATATACTGTCTTGTCCAGGAATTTTAAAGCATAGTTAAATTTGGCCCCCAGTGGATAATTCTGGAAATAGTCCCATAGATTTGAATGTGCTTTTCCTCCCCATACATGAAAATAAAAAACTGGTATCACAGATATACGATTGGAATTTAAAACATGAATCGCTGTTTCTTATTTAAAGCCACTGGATATTGCATTATTAAGTTAACACCTATGGATTTTACTTCTAAAATGTATAATTCTTGAAATGACCTGAAATAAAGTTAATTTTATTGCCTTTTTAAAAAGGGATGGGTGGCCAAGTGGCAGAATACTTTGAAATAAAGAAAAGCCTAAGGCCACCCTGAACAAAAGAACTAGGTCATCCTGCCCGACCTCTCACAGGAATGCGGTAACTGCAGCCACTGTGGGCTAGAAGGGAAGTGGCCTTCCTGGAATGCCGTTTGTCTGCCACAGGTTACTGCTCTGTCATTATTCATAGGACCATACAGGCCCACCCCAAGGACAGGGAGAAGCTTATAGGTTTTTGCTTTTAAAAAAAAGATTAGTCAAGTCCCCTGGAGATTCATTCATATACTTTTCTGATCCTACAATTTGTATTTTTCTCAAAATTAGTCTTTAAGACATCTGCTATTAAGAATTTAAATTTAGGTTTTTCATTGTTTCTAAATATCATGTGCATGTTAATAGGTGGATCTATTCATTCATTGTTGGGTCCTCACACAAAAAAGGTTTTTTGGCATCATATACACATTTTAACTAGATATCAAAGTGTCTTCACTTGCCACTTTTTTTGACTTCGCATTGCTATACATCCTGTAACAATGTTACACTGCAAGCAGTAGAAAGCAGTAAACAGAACTAAGGGAAGGAAGGATCTGGCTGTCAGTGTAAATGTAAATAGCAGCTGTTCTACTAAATTGTTTTAAAACTACCACACGGTGAGAGCTTTGCATAAAATTGGACAGATCCTCAAGAATCAGGTTTTAGCAAAAAATTCAAGGGGCATACTGCCATCCTCCTGTGTGCACTGTTTACATATGTGGCAGTCCCTGTTAAAATGTTAGTATCTAAATCTATTTCTGTGTACAGTGCACAGCTATGTATAAGATGACACTACTGACAGTGTTACTGTGTTAGTTTCAGGATACTTTTGAGTCCCAAGGTCCACATGAGTTATTCCCTGGTTAGTTCATGGATCAAGCACTGACATTTTTACTTCCAAATTTAGAATTTCTCAAAAGGGTTCCCTTTAACATTTGTATGAACATCCTATTTGGACATTACAATGTATTTTTAAAACAAATTTTGTTCCATTTTTCTTTAAATTATGCATACATTTTCTTTCCCAGTTGGCTAAGTTGCCAAACTGTTGACAAGAATGATTTATTTATTGAACCTAGGGCCTTGGGCCTGCAAAACAAGAATTCTGTCACTCAGCCCCAGCCCTAGCCCCCAATAAATACTTTAAAATATTGCTTGGATGTTACTTTACCCAAAACTGTGATCTTTCATTAAACCAGCAGTATTCACAATAGTTAAAATAAAGATCTCTTTTGTTTAGTCATGCCATTTCACCTCTAACAAAAATAAAGGGAAAGAAAAACAGGTTGTACAGGAATGCCAAAATTTCAACTAAAGACCTAATGTTACTTGTTTGAAATGTGTATGTAGAAGTACTTTAGCCCACACAATAACATCCACTCTAATTGATTTACCTTGTTGCACTGTTTTGTATTGAATTAGACTCTTGCAAAGGCCTAGAATAAGAGCCCTCATAGACTGAGAATGAAAGAAAGGGTTATAGCATCAGTGAATGAATATAAAAATAATGGCAACATTACTATCTGTTAGTAACAAAAATGTAGCATACAGTACTTGCATAAATGTAGGAACCTAATTGTGATTGGATAGTTAACATTTTTACACAATACAAATTAAAATCAAGATGTTAATTAATATCTACACATGTGTTACAGCAGCTCATCTCAATGTCTGGATGTTCTTTCCTGTTAGCAAAGACTATAACCACTCTTATTTAGTCATTAGGCATAAATCATTCAAACAGGGCTGAGCAGGATGTATCAGTGGTAGAACACATCTCTAGTATACAGGAAGCCCTGGATTCCATTCTCAGAACAACAACAACAACAACAACAACAACAAAAATGCAATACTCTCCATCATTAGTGTTCTTAATCTTGTTTCTTCTTTTTAAATGTATGTCAGGAAAAATATGTGAAGTTAATATGCATGCTGAAGTTTTGAGGAAACACATACTAAGATTTGCAATTTGTTCTGAAATGCATCAAATATAATATAGATCGGTGGTGGATAGGTAGAAAGGGGAATATGTGATAAACAAAAATTAGTATAATATTGAGGATGAACATGTCAGTGTTCACTCCTATAAAATTCTTTCCACATCTCTGCTTGAAACTTTTCATAAAAATATATTTGGAAAAAAATCTTTAGGAACTAATTTAAATGTTTTGCTCCTTAGAACTTTTTCATATAGGAAGGCAAAAGTAAGTTAAGAAGAAAATTACTCTCAGGATTGTGTTTTCTAAGCTTTATAATATCCTAAAAATCTTCCTATTTTCTATAGATACTAAGCTGTTTTGTAAATATGACTTTTCTAATTTGAAAGACGAATCATCCTTTTTCTAGAAGAAGATGATATCTACATTAAGGGTATTTTTATTGCTATCAACTAGCCTGTTTTCATACTTGTTTTGTACACCTCTAAATGTTTACTCCTCTTCTTTGATGCTTTTAACTATTTTTACTCATTTCTGGTGTAATTAATTGGCTACCCTGCTATTCTCTGTGTGTAAAATGAGATCAAGCCCCCTCACCTTTTAGAATGTTTTTGGCTAGTCATTAGGCAGACTTCCTGACTTTGTCATCAGGCCTGATTACTTTTTATTTGTTTTTGGAAATTTGTTTAACCACATGACTGTTGGAATACCTACCCATATTTACCACTTACTCCTCCTTTGAACTTTTGAAAAATATTTTAACACACATTTCATACAATAATATATCCCATATATACTGCTACTATGATATAAATAAACATGTCCAGACTATGTTTAATGGAGATATATATATATATATATATATATATATATATATATTATAAAAATATAATGTGTTATTCATATTCCGTTATTATTGCAATCCTGTCATCTCCCTAGAAACAGAGAAATCACTGTGGCTACATTGTTCTCACTGTTACTCCTACCTAGCACAGTGTCTTGAACAAAGCAGATACTTAGTATATATACAATAAAAAGATTTTCCTTTTCCTTTTTTGCAATGGTGGAGATCAAGCTTAGGAGTGCTCTACCACTAAGATATATTAATAGCCCTTCTACCTTTTTAGAAAAGAAATTTGAAATAAAGTCTCACTAATTTGCCCAAGCTGTGAACCTCCTGCCTCAGCCTCCTGAGTTACTGGCGTCATAGGCATATACCACCCCATCTAGCTCAATTAAGCTTTAAAAATACTTAATAATTGGGTTTTTAAAATTCATTTCCTTTATGCAATCTTATTTTCTTTTTTCAATTTTTATTTAAAGAGAAAAAAAGCAAAACAGAAAAAAGGGTAGAAACAGTACAGATTTAAAAAAGAATAATAATCAGTGAGAAATCACTAGTTGATAAAGTACATATTGTCTTCTTAGATATAGTTATTCAAGTTACAAAATTAGAGCATACAAAGTGGACATTCAAACAGTGAGGCTGCAACAGTTCTCTTCAACAAAAACTCAGCAACATGGTTATCAATCCTACACACTAAAACATACATGCAGTTATATCCTTTAGAGCACTTTCTTTTCCTCCTTTTGTTTTTTAAGTCCATTATCTGTTTGGTTATATCATATTTCAGCTTGCTCAGTACCTTACTACTCTGTTGTTGTTATTTACTTTTTAATCAACTTATATAATTCTATTGCTTTGTTTTTGAATTTCTTCTCATCCATTCTCCATGGATCAGTGTTGGGAGTTGGGAGTTTTTGGAGGTATTTTGTTACTTTGTTATCTCTCTTTTTAAAATTATTATTATTATTATTTTTACTTTGAAGGTAGTAAAATACAGCAGAACAAGACAGAATAAAGCCAATTGAGACAGTGTAGTGAAATTGGTACAGAACTTCACAGCAGGTTACCAGGATAACAGTAATATGTACAATAGTATATCTCATTTTCTTCACAATAGTTGTTCTTTCAATCAGGTACAGCAAAATGGAAGGAAATACCAATCTTATAAAAACAGAATATTGAACAGAGCAATACCTTTAATCAGAACAGAGCAAAACAGTGACAAAAATATTTGCTTTCAAAGACATGGTAGAAGGAAATCCCCCTTATTTGCTATAGTGCATACGTTCATCCTCCCAAGAGGTGCTCAGATCTCTGGCTCGCACGTGCTAAGGGGGGAGGATGGATGTTTGATTCATGGAAGGCTCACAGCCGCTTACCAGAGCAGTGAGTTAGCTGCTTGTTTTCCCAGCACCCCAAGTTCCAACATGGCGAGGAGCTCAGGAAATGCCCATGGTTCTCGCTCTGGGACGGCCGTGGCTTGCCAGGCCACAGCCACTTGCCAGAGCCTTTATTTTCTTGCTAAGACATTTTTACCTCATTTCTTAAAGATGTATTTGGATTTAAGAATTTGTGAAATAAAATACTATTTTGTGAAATAAAAGTGCTTTTACTTTATTATACTAAACCATTGAAATAGTACTATAATGCATTGAAGTGTTTGGATGGCCTGATAATCCTAATTTTATAATTACATAATATACTATACCAAGGTAATGCCATGAAATTGATTTAATTCATTTAATTTACTTTCTAGAGTGTTCCAACTGCTAAAGTTGTTTGGACCTTTTGCTAAGCATTATGATCAGTATCTCTGAAAGTCAACAAAATAGTCCGGGAATACAGAACTCAGTAGGTTGTAGGTTGAGCAGCAATAAAATGATATATCTATGGAGCTCTGTTCTTTGGGAATTAAAGTCCAATATATTGGAATTTGGTCTTGTCTAGTGACTCGAGAATCATGCAAAGAGTGAAATAGTACACCTAGCTCTGTTTCTCAGCTTTTCCTCGTTTCTCTTCACTGACCTAAAAAGGTCTTTTCCTTGAATTCTTTAGAAAAAATAGGAAAAACAATCCTTCCATCCACAACCAGGAATGACCCTAGAGGAAAGTTAAGTTATTATCATTATAAGGTTGACATCGGAGAAAAACCAACTTGTGCTTTCTGTTCATAGGGGAGGCTTTGCACTTGGCCCGGGACTTTGGCTACACATGTGAAACAGAGTTTCCAGCCAAAGCAGTAGGAGAACACCTCGCCAGACAGCACATGGAACAGAAGGAACAGACAGCAAGGAAAAAGATGATCTTAGCAACTAAGTAAGTACCATCAAAGCCTTGATGGATCTTCATCCTCAGATTTTCCCATTTTCTCTGAATGAGGGAACCAATGTAGAAAGTTGCAGCTCTCTGAAGAAACAGGATCTCATATTCTCACAGCTAAATGTACTAACTAGGATTGTCTACTCTTCTGCATTCAAGGCAAAGTTTAAAAATTGCCCTTGATTCATAATGAGGATATCCTCAAAATTTATGAAAGTTCTTAGACACCTCCTCAGAATATGAAGAAATTCCAAGGAGGAAAAAAAAACATGTTTAGGAAATAGAGATTCCAGGTAGATATGCCTGTAGAGCTATGTAATGTACCCTAAGGCGCTCTCTGTACCTTCATCTAGAGTAAAGGTCTCAGAACACCCTAAGTCCTTGGGGAATGTGGAAAATGTTGTGACCACAGACATGTAAGCAACACAGAGAGACATCTGGGACCTGAGATCAACATCATCGTCTTCATATTCTCTTGCAAATAATTTGGGCAAGCCATCTTTGCATGGCCTCACCTCCTTCATGGTGATATTCTTTAAATTAATTAGGTAAAAATCTCTAAGAATTATAAAAAGCTCAAGTAACATACAAATAAAACAACAAGGGAAATAATGTAGGCAAAAGAAAGAAAGAAAGAAAGAAAGAAAGAAAGAAAGAAAGAAAGAAAGAAAGAAAGAAAAGAAAGAAAAAAAAACATGTCAGCCACTAAGAAAAGGAAAGTTTGCAAGAGACGACTTTTAAATCTTAAAGACTTGAAAATCCTTTAACATTTTATGGAAAACTGCCACATTATTGTGTGAAAACCCAGCATAACCATAATACTACTTTGAGTCACATTTAAAGGTTTTAGAGGAAGCTGGGTACGGTGGTACATGCCTACAATCCTGGTACTCAGGAGGCTGAGGCAGAAGGATCGCTGCAAGCTGGAGGTCAGCATGGGTTACAAAGTGAGTTCAAGACCAGCCTGAAATGCATAGTGAAACTCTGTCTCAAAAAGAAAAGAAAGAAAAAAAAGTTTTAGAGGAAATTTCTTTGAGTGATAACTTCTTGCCATCTGTTCTTTAAGGAAATAAGTTACTGTTACTGATAGTTCATTAATAGTCTTAAATAATTTTCTAACTCTATTATATTCAGTTTTCAAACTGATAGTTACAAGTGGTTATATTATCATTTGTAAATTATTTAGGAAACTGCTGAAGAGAAACTGTATGATGGTATTAGAAAAATGTTTCCTTAAAAATTGATGCAAAGGTAACTATCTGCCAACTTTATAACATGCTGGCAGACATTTATGTTGATCAAAACTTCACATAGCCAGAATCAAGCAGTCCTTCCCCAGCTTGTAAGGTAACATAGATCTTTTTGCAGATTTAATGTTATGTGCACAGGCTTGTCCAGGAGACTTGAGTCTTACTTGGGGTTTGTGCACTGTTTGTGGCTTATAGTTTGAGTTTTTAGGTTATATTTATGTGTTACTGTTTTAAAAGTAAAAAAAAAAAAATTATCTAGTTTTGTCCCAAAATGAAGAAAAACAAAATGTGGTGGCAGAAAGAGAAGTGAAAGGCAAAATGAAATAAGATAGGAACAGCAGAAAGAGAATGAAGACCAAGAGACCAAGAAAGAAAATTATATCAGTTATCAAACTTGAAATTTGGCAGTAAACATTGTGCTGTGTAAGCACCTGGAAACTTACCAAGAGAAAGACCGGAAAATCTGGACTGAGAGAAGCATTGCACCTTCTGAGGGTCTTTGCTTTTCTACTTTGTACTCTTCTTTTAAGTAGTTTCATGACCCTGAAGATCTTCATCCATCATGTTTCAGTTTCTCCAAAAGGAATTAAAAATACTTATAAGGAATTAAAAGTACTTGTAGTTGGTTAATTTGAATCACTAATGTAATCTCTGGAGAAAGATACAGACTTTACTACAGATCAAGGGAATTATTCAGTACTAGAAGTTAGATAGTACTCCAGGTGATTCCAAAGCATGACAGGATTCCACCTGGTGGCGTTATGCAGAGTTCTCAAACCATGTGAGAATGCCACTATTATCCCTGAATGCTACTATTATCCCAAAGCACAAACTACCTAAGGGAAAACACTTTGGTTTTTTTCTGTTTTGAAAAGGATTATAGGTATGTGTGCATGCACGTATGCACATGCACATTGTGTGTGTGTGTGTGTGAGACAGAGAGACAGAAACAGAGAGAGAGAGAGAGAGAGAGAGAGAGAGAGAGAGAGAGAGAGAGAGAGACTATGCCTGACTGCAATGGAGATTATTTTGAACTTCTATTTTATAAAACATTAGGAGTACATGGAATTGTTTCTTTTTTTTTTTTTTTTTTTGGTACGGGGATCGAACTTACAGCCTCATACTTGCCAGGAAGGTGCTAAATCTCAGGCCCATGGAATTATCATTATTTTTTTTGGTGGGGGGGAAGGTTTATTTCTTACAGTTTTTGGAGGTTTCAGCCCTACTCAGTTGGCTCCAAGGCAGGGTGGCATGGCAGGGCTGCCGTTCATGGTGGCTGCAAACAGCAAGGCAGAAACGGGCAAGAGAGAGAGAGACACACCTTCTTCCTGCCATGTCATCACATCCTGGCTCCACCCCTAGCTGGGTGTAGCACTCACACCCCCAATCCAAGCTAGACAATGAACCAATCATAAATGCATAATGCAAAGGGATGAGGCTTGGGGCCACTGACATAAACCATGACATTCCACCCCTGGCCCCAAAGACTCTTTATACAAAAGACATTTAGTCCATCTCCAGGAGTTGCCAAAGTCCTTACATTTTCAGCATTGCTGAGAAGTTCAAGTGTCAAGTCTCCTCCAATATCTATGGCAAACTCTTAATTGCAAACCTCTGTACAAATGAATCAAGGTTAAACATTTCTGAAATGAAAGGCACAAGATAAACATTACCATTCCAAAAGTTATAAACAGGGGAATGTAAAGCATTGGAAACAGAGCAAGTCCAACATCCAACAGGGAGAACATTAAGTCCTGTAGTTCCATGCTCAGCATTTGAGGCAATCTGGTTGCAAGCTCCAAAAGGCTTGGGTGATTCCACCCCCATGGCCCTTCCAGGGATTTCAGCTCCTGGAGCTTCTCTCTTAAACCCCCTCTGTTCGCTTTTTGCAGCTTTCCTTGGATGATCCACACTTCCTGGCTTTTCCAAACTTCTGGGGTCTCCACTGTACCTTTGGCTTCACCCTTTCATCTTTACATATTTCCCTCTCAGGAGCACACTGCGTGGCCTCCCAGGCCCTTTGCAATCGGGGTGGAAGCCATCTTATCCTCAGAATTTGTGCATTTTCCTTGTACCTAAAATCAATGCCATGTGGATGCCACCAAGTTTTGCTGCCAGCTGGAGCAGTAGCCAGGCTTTTCTCTCTCTTGACTATAGGGGTCCAGTGCCTGCATTGCTAGGCTCTGTTTATCTGATTGTGAGGAAAATCTTCTCTATGTCGTTGCCATTCTAGAAACTCATGTGGCCTCTGTCACCATTTTGGAGCCTCATGTGGCTGCCGCCATTCTGGAACCTCATGTGGCCTCTGTCACCATTCTGGAGCACGGTGCTCTGCAACCTTCTCCTCTGAGCAAATCCTTTCACTTTTGCAGTTTTGAGGCTGCAAAGGGTGGAGACTGACTGCTTCCTGGGATGCCCCCTGATCATCTTTCTTATCTCTCTGTTCCTTCTCAGCAGTCAAAGTCTAGGCCCTATTTTTACAATCCACAGCTTTAGTGGAGTTTTCCTTCTGGCCAAATTCCAATTATTTTTGATCCCTCTATTCACAGCTAGATATTTACACATTACTTTTTCATTTATTTCATTTTATAGGTTAATAAATAAGCATAATTATTTAGAAATTAAGATAAATTCTTCATAATTTTCACCATATTTTTACATGAATCCCATCTTCTTATTAGCTACTATATAAGCAATGTTAAAGAACCAGAAACTATGCAGTCTTAGCCAATATATAAAATACAATATAGGGCCGGGGTTTAGCTCAGCAGCATAAATGCCTACTTAGCAAATGTGAGTTCATGAGTTCAATCCCCGGCACCAAAATACAATACAGTATATATACAATATAATTAAGGGATGTGCAGGGATAACTTACTTGCTTTTTTTTTTTTTTTTTGCTACATATGAACAGACCCAATATGTGTTTTGAGCAGTTTCTAATTTTCCAATTTTAGTAAAGCATCAGATATTTTCATCAATTATAATGCTCAAATTTGTCATTAACTGCCCTATGTAGATAATCATTACATTTTACTCAGCTCACCTTTTTTCATAAGACTTCAAGTTTATCAAAATATATATGAAATCTAAAATTGACTAGGTGAGAGGCTCAGTTTCTGGTTGGTGTTGTCATGGGACATGGCCTCCATATTTCTTTTCAACTCTGAGTTTGAATAGCGCATAAATGGCCAACTGATTTCCATGGGTCTTCTAGTTCTGTGTTTCTAGTATTTTATGATTAATCAAATAGTTTAGAGTAACAGATGATTAGGTAGAAACTGCGATAATCTCTGAATTCTAAAAATGCACCATGGAGCAAACAAAATATTTAGTGAAAAGCACATGTACACTTTATAATTGAATTTAAGATTAGGTATGGTTCATCTTATGTACACTAAGTAAATCAGAACAATCTTCAGTTGAGTATAATAATAATAGTTGTCAGCAGGAGATGCACAGAACTTTAAATCCAGAAATCAGCTAAAAAAATTACAGCTTTAAGGACAATGAAAGAAGTGGTAAAGTTAGAAGGTATGATTCATCAAACATCATCTTGTGTTATATAACCTCTTAAGTATGACATTTTGTTTGGAAATTCGAGAGAATTTCCTATTATGACTTTTCAAATAAAATTTTAAGTAAGAATGAAGCTACTCATAAAAATAATTCTATAACTGCCATAATGTGACACTTATAACTGCCTATGGGGCTTGTACAGCATCATCGTCTGTATTTAAGTCTGGGAGCTATTCTACGTCAGGGAATTAAACAGCAGAATGAATGTCAAAGATTGAGAATTCTAATACTACTCCTATTAGAGCTGCATATATGGGGTAGTTTATTTATTTAGCATGAGTTGTTTTTCTACACTTTGTCTTACCTTTATTTCTTCAACAGTTTCACTGTAACTTGCAGTATTTTTTATACAAGAACAGAGTTCATTTGTCAATTTATGTTAGTTTATTCAATAGCCTAATTCTGATATTATATCATGAGAATTAAAACAATGTTTTTTGAAGTTTATTTATTTGTTTATTTATTGACATAAGGTCTCACTATGTAGTCCAGGCTGGCTTCAAACTCATAGTGATCCTTCTGTCTCAACCTCCCAGGGGCTGGGATTAAAGGTGTGTACCACCATACCCAGCTAAAATTTGTTTTAATCTGAGAGAAAATTAAGTCTGATCTTTCTTTGTGAAAATCGGTTATAGTGGGGCTGGGGATTTAGCTCAGTGGCATAAGCGCCTGCCTGACAAGCCCTAGGTTGTGAGTTCAATCCCCAGTACCAAGAAGAAAAAAAAAAGAAAAAAAAGAAAAGAAAATGGGTTATAATGAGAGGCTATTATACAGAAATTCATATTGCTAGTCATAAAAATGATAGCATGAGGCAATTAGATACTTTCTGCAAACAAAGATCACAATGTATCTAGTTCTTAAATAACATAAAACATAGCAGATGATGATGCTCTGCAAAATAGCATCAAATGCTTTAGAAAAGCCACACTCAGCTACCAAAATGTATCAACTCACCTGAAAGTTAGCCTTCTGAAAACAGAAATGAGTTCAGAGCAAATATTCTCAGTGATAATAAACGCATATTTGTTAAAATCATGCATGTGGATGCTATGTCTCTGAGTCTCAACCAAAACACTACAGGAAGATATGATGGATTCTATTTTATTTAAACATATAGGGACTTTGTTTACCTCAAACTTTGCTTCCCATTTACCGGTGTTCTGTAAAAACAAATAAGGCAAATTCTGTGAAATAACATAACATTTGAGCACTGACAATAAATCAGAGGCTCATTAACCATAGAAAAAGAAAAATAAATGATCTTTGGCAGAATCATACAAATTTTAGATATATAATATCTCCTCTGACTTAAATACCATCATAAATTATTTATGCTTCAAGTCATTTTGTCACTTTGTAGTAGTCATTTGTTAATGACACAAATGCTTTACAGCGTAAGTATGGCTAGTCAATCTTTACTTGGGATAATTTGACCCTTTGGGACTTACTGATAATTGTAATCAAGGAAGCATTCATTATATTTTGTGATGGCCCATTATAGAGACAAAAATACCTGCTCACATGGTATTATCTGTTGAACCTGGAGTGGCTTTACTATGAATGATGGATATTTTTGAGCAGTTTCTTTATAGCCCTTGATCTCATTCTCCTGCTGCTATATTAATTTAGTGTTTTGTTGGTTTTTTTTCTTTTAAAAAGTCTTCTTATATATTCTTTTTCTTTAAAATGATGCCATTTGCACTATGTAACACAAAGACTTTATATCATCCAATACATGACAATGATATTAACTAAAGTAAAAGCAATAATCAGAAATCATAACCATTTACAGCAGCAAAAGCCATAGTAAATGTACTTGTGAGTCTTTTGTGCAAGAAATCATCTTATTTGGAACATAGTATTAACAGTTTTTGTGAGGCTAGTACACTAAAATTTGGGTAAGAAATGACCTACCTCAAATATTTGTTTTTACATTAGTACATGTTTGTGATACACAGTGCATTTATCATGGGCAGTTGGTACATATACACAGCATGTCTTAACACTTTTACATCTCCTTCCATGCTACTCTCTTCCATCATCCTCCATCCTTAGATCCACTCACCTAAGTTCCATCTCTCTGTGTTTACTTCAAATATTAAAACATAAAACTATTCCATAAGAGTGAATCATAATGCTATATTAAGAATTTTCCAAATAAATTTTAACTGCGTCTCTGAATGAAATTAACCTGTAACATTCATAAAGCTTATTTACTGATCTGATGTCCTTAAACATTGCATTCTAATAATTTAAAGAGAAATTTGTATAATCCTTTGTTCAAATTATTTTTAAGCTGAAATTAATCTATGAATATCCTCTGAAAAATGAAGATTTTTTTTTTTGGTATCCAGGGATTATTATTTGTTTATGGTGCTTTCTGATTATACTACAATCTCAGGGCAAAGTTACCATGGTAAACCTCAAGTGCCTACTATGGCTGAAATCTCAGAGACTGCTAAATGGATTTTTTTTCTTGTCCTCTTTTGAAAGAGAGAATAAATGTTGATAAAATATCATGCTGTGAAATTATGGCCCCATTTTAAAAGCTTACATGCAATTTTGTATCTTTTACTTTAGACAAATTTGTAAAGAATTCCAAGACCTCCTGAGCCAAGACAGATCACCCTTAGGATCGTCCAGACCCACTCCAATTCTAGACCTTGACATCCAGAGACACTTGACACATTTCAGGTAAGCCTTGCTTTCCTGTTTGCTCAGATTCTTTTTTAAATTGCTAAGCTGCCTTTACTAACTCAGATCTTTGCATCTTTGCCTTCCCACCACAGTGCCACTTAAAGATAGCTCTCATTTGTAAACATGGTGACTGTTCCAGTTTGTTAGAGTTGCTGTGACAAAATATATTAGGCTTGATAACTCATTAAAAGATGGACATTTATTTCTAAAGACTTTAGTTTGCAGACTTTAAAATACAATACTTCATTTTTCAACATGTCACAATTTTCCTCAAGATGTAGTAAACATATATCTGATTTAGAATTTATCTTCCAAAGTTCACCAACTGTAGCATACACTTCTTAGAGTATCTTTGCTGCCACTCACTTGAAATCCTAAGGAAAAATGCAATAATATTGAGAGAAAACACAATGCCTATAAAATTTAAAAGCAAAAGGTTTTGGGGTCAAGACAATCATTTTTAAATCTGGGTTCTTATACATGTGAATTGGTTTGTTTGGAGTTAATTACATGCTCTTTTAAACCTTTATTTCTCTAGCTAAATGACCTAAGAATGCCTAAAATTAAAAATAATATAAAGTCTTCTTTGAGTATAAAATCATTCAATAAATGTTTTATTTCCCTCCACTACTAATACAAGTTTAAGAGATGTAGATGATTCAAGTATTTCATCTGTAAACCATTTTCCATATTTTTGTTTGTGTATACACTAAAGATTTGTAATTTTTACAGAAGTTAAATTTATAATTTAATTTTTGTTCAAATTCAGTTCTACATTTAAGCAGTTTTTTACAAATATTGTCTAAAGAGGAATTTACTATTAAAGTGTACAGAACTTGGATTCTATATCATGTGTATTAGGTAATTTCCAATTACAGATACTGTAGTTTTTATTGTGTAGTAAGTTCTTTTTCCTTGACTCAAAACAAAATAGAACTTCAATGTATATATTGAGTATCAGCTACTATGTGAAATAAATAGATAGACTATCTCTTTGTTTGGTATAGGCATAACCTGCTAACTCATTGATACTTCAGTCATTTGCTAATCTAATGCCTTAGGACTCATTAGAGAAAACTTTCACTTCTAAATATGAGATGAATGTTCCTCATATAGGCTTTATATGTTCTCATTTATTTCTCCATATAGAATATGGTAACAAGAAGAGCTAGGTATTGGCCAGGGGTTTAGCTCAACAGTGTAAGTGCCTGCCTGGCAAGTGCAAAGTCAAGAATTCGATCCCAGTACCAAAAAAAAAAAAAAAAAAAGCTAGACATTGGGTAACTGGCTGTACCCACCCCCAGTAAAAATAAGAGGGAAATTACATTTGAGGTATATAACTCTTGAAATTGTATGTGGCTATAGAGTCTTAATCACAATTTGAAACAACATAAAATTAGACATTTAAATATTCTAACACTATATTGCATATTTATTTATGACAAATTATAGTAGTAACTTTAATAATAATAAAATAGTAATTACAATAGTAAAATTTATAAAATTATAAAATTTTATATGTATATGTTAAGCATTTTGAATACCAGCAAGTTGTAATTTCCTTTTTTTATGTTATTTTTAATGTTCACTAGTAGTTTCACTTATTGTTCTGCATAGTCTACATTATTTGCTATTTTCTGATTTCATAATGGTAAATCAGTGGAGTTATTAAAGTAGCTTAGCCAAAATTTACTTTACATCAAACTTCCTTACTTGTATATTTTTCTAAATTGTGATTTTAAAATACCTAACATAAATTTACCATTGAAAACATTTCTAACATGCAATTCAATGAGGTAAACATATTCACATCAGTGTACAACAAAGCTCTGTGACTTTTTCAAAACTGAAACTCTCTATTTACTAAAAAAAACTCCCTATTCCTTTCTCTCCTGTGCTTGCAGACCATTCTGTTTTCTATTTTTATGGGTTTGGCTACTTTAGATATTCATATACATGGGATTATACAACATTAAACTTTTTGTCACTAGTATATTTAATTAAGCACAGTTTCCTCAGGATTCACTTGTGGAGTAGCATAAATCAGAATCTTCTTCCTTCTAAGGCTACACAGTATCCCACTGCACAAATAAATACATTTATTCATCTATTGATAGAAACTTAGATTGCTTCCACCCCTTGATTGTCACAAACACTGTTACTGTAAACACAGTTGTGCAAAATGTCTTAAAGATGCTTTCATTTCTTTTGTATATATATTCAGAATTGGAATTTCTGAGTCATACAGTAATTCTATATTTCTTTTTTTTTTTCATTTTTTTGAGGGACTGTGGTCCTGTTTGTGAAGTAACCATACCAGTTTACATTCCCAGCATTGCACAAAGTTCTGCTTTCTCCACATTGTCACCAACACTTGTTATTTACTTTTCTTTTTATAATAGCCATCCTAATAGGCAATATTCTCTTGTGGTTTTTATTTGAATTTCCTTAATGATTAGTGATTTTTGAACAAATATATCATCTTTGGAAAAAAAATCTATTCAAATTCTTTGCCCAATTTTAAGTTGCTTTGTTTTACATTGTTGAGCTGCAGGCACTCTTTAAATATTCTAGGCACTAACACTCTATCTGGTATATTATTTGAAAATGTTTTCTTCCATCTCATAACTTGTCTTTTCTTTCTATGGCTTGGTCTGTAACACACAGGTTTTAATTCTCTGATGAACAGGAATTGGTCCTCTATTTCATACGTACTAGTATATCTCCATCTGAAATCTTCAGTGGACAGTGAGCTCTCTTTTACTGACTCAAAACAGAAAAGAATTACAAACTGTACACTGGACATTAGCAACTGTGGGAAATAAAAAAGCAAAATAGTCATTTGCTCAGCACAGGTACAACCTGCTAATTTGTGAATACTTCAGTTGGTTGCCAACTTAAAAATGTCACAAAACTCTTCCAGAAAATTTTCACTTCTACATATGAGATGCGTGTTTCTTCCATGGGCTTTCTATGGTCCTACTTACCTCTTCTCACAGAATATGGTAGCATGCCAGCATTTATTGGAAAAGTGCATATTTTTTACTTGGTATTTTTACTTTTTAACCTATGCCTTTTGTGTCACATCCAGAAAATCTTTGTGACTAGTTCTTACATTTGGGGCTCTGAACAATTTTGAGTTAATTTGTACATATGGTATAAAAATCATATGCTTTGAAACAAAAGATACATAGTTGTCATTTCCAATTAAAATTCAGATTGGAGGCTCTTGATGTAGCTTCAATTCAATTTAAATATGTGAATTTTTTTTACAATGTTTATATTAATAGAAGCAACAATAAAGTATCTTAATGGCAGGGTAGTAAAAGTTGGCTTATTGCCACATCTGGTAGCATATTCCTATAATTGCAGGAATCAGGCCAAGTCAAGAGAATCCTCTGAATTCAAGACCAGGCTGGACTGCATAGTAAATTCAAAACTTGCTTGAACTACACAGAAAGACACTGTCTCAAAAAAAAAAAAAGTTGGCTTGTTGTCTGACTTTAAAATAGACTCTATGTTTTACAAGGTCCTTCAATCTGGCCTAACAACAGTATCAATTTTAGAGCTTTTTAAAAGTCTTAAGGACCAGCATACATATTTAAAGATCTGTTCCCATAGGTCTATGATAGGACTCAGGTATCTATTTTATTTTCAAAGTTCTGACATTGACTACAATATTCAAGTTTAAGAACAATTGTCCTAGAACAGACTTTAACTATTAACTTTTTCCTACCTTTGGAAGAAACACAATTCAAATTTTATTTTATTTTATTTTTTGGTACCAGGGATCAAACTCATGACCTTGTGCTTGCCAGGCAGGTTTTTGTGCAGCTGAGCTAAATCTCATGCCCTCAAATTTTAAAAAGACACTGAAAATTGTGTAATGTCTGTCTTGTACGTTAATGAATTACAGCATTCTCTATCTATGATAGTGTTAATGACCTGGGTTAAAAGTGTGCTAATACCGAGTATCTCTTTCATACTATTGTACTTACAGTGATAAATGTGATTTCTAGAACCATGAGCTTAAGAGAAAGATGAACTTGAAAGAAACCTTACCACATCTGACTTTGAAAGCAAGGGGCATTTGACAGTCTAGTTTCTCACTATTTTTGTTGAGAACTGACTGAAAATGAAGTGAAGAGACAATATGACTGAATCAGCACAGAGGATTCTTTAATCAGTAACATCAACTTGAGTTACTATTTTTTTTTTTTTAATCAAAATCTCCTTCCAGGACAGAGCACTTGAAATTATTCCGTGTAGGGTTGCTGATTTGGTACCCAGAGAACTGTGACTTACTCTTAGCAGACTGTACATGCCTAGAAAAGATGGGGAATAATCTGGCCATGTAAAGCACAGATAACTACTTCCAGTTTCCTTGGCAGATGATACATCAGTGTGTTCTGGGAAACTGTGAGCACGGCAGTGACCGTCTTGATTTGCAGCCTGGAAAGCGGCTTGTTTCCCCAAATGCTGACAGAAGGCAGGTTTATTCTTTATTTATAATTTACTGAGTGCCATCAGCAGTGTGAATTGTACAGAACACACCACACACTCCCGTACCTACCAGAAAGTGGAAGAGGTTTGATTGAACTCTGTAGATGACCCTATTGATTCGACATCCCCAGGCGCAGCAATGGCAATTAGACCCGGGTGGCATGGGGCGTCACAGGCAGGATGAGACTCCGAAAGAAACCCACAGTCACAATTTCCTGAAATGTTAGACTTTCACTTCCTGGAGATTTGAGGAAATCTTAGAAAAAAAATTTGGCTTCTTTGTCTTGTTTTATCACAATCCCCTTGAATCTGAAGTCAAGCAAAGCACATGTGATAATGTAAATCAAGAAAAGTTAGACTCTCTTTAATGCCTAGTTTGCAAAGATAGTTTATCAGAAAAAAGTGAAGAAAGATTGCTGTTTTCAGAATCCACCTTAGGAACTGAAATTTTATTGTTTCTTGTATTTCACTGTGCTCATGTCAGAAAGTGAAAAGATGACTGATGGCTTGTCACATTCTTCAGGAACATCCAAATTTGAGAATAATTACATATGAAGACATTTGCTAGCAATTCTGCAAAATGGGATTAAGCAGAGTACTGGTAATTACCTGGGGCAAACAGGAAAGACTTTCACTTTCTATGCATAATACCTAGCACATAGTATGTGTCCCCTAGATATGTTAATTAATGTAAATCATCATTACAGCTCAATACAGTCTTAGATGTATTCCCTAGTGGTTTGTTCCCAGGGCCATAGTGTTTTAATTGGGCCACAGGCCAGAGAGTGAAATGATCAATAGACTTAATTCTCCTATTTGAGTAAAAAAAAAAAAAAAGTGTCGTAACACTTTCTTAAAAATTGATTTTCCCAGTTCTCCCATAGTTTTTGGAAATAAGAAATAGGCAGACACAGGTATCTATGCATTTGCCAGTGATTACGTTTTCTTCATTGATTCTCAATATTGGAAGATGCCTTACATTTCCTACTCTCTGTCAACATTTAGATCTTCTTTCCAACATCTCTGTCAAGTTGTCACCCATTTCTGCCTTGAAAACTTCCGATAATAGACTGCTCCTCTCCCTTTACATCTCTGTTAGAAACATCTTTGAGACAACCCTGTCTCCCTAACAGCCCATTCCTTGGGGCCTTACAGTCAGTGTACTCTTGCCCTGCTCTCCCCCGACCCCCAGTTTCTAAAGGCAGCTTTCATGTCCCTGAATTTTCTCTTCCTGGGTTATTCATCTTCATTTCTTCAATGATCCATGCACAACAGGCATTCAAGTCAATTCCACTAGCATTTTCTCAGTGCTATATTCTTGGCAGCTCACTGAAGACGGGAGTTTGCCCATATTTTTGTATGAACATCTTTAGCTTTCTCCAGGGAGACTAAAGTGTGTATATACATTACTGTTGAGTTTTTTCTCTACTGTCTAGAGCCAGGACAGTGGCTGGGAAGGAAATCAACAGCACTTGATTTTATTAATCTTAGGAAATGTTTTTTTTAGTGTCAGAAAAGAACTGAAGAGATTTAATTAAATCTTTAATCTGAAAAGAAAATCTCATATAATAAACAACTAAATTTATGTAAGAAATAAAACTATTAAGCCTCCTACAGGGTGTTCTACTACTTTTACTACCATTATATTTAAGAATATGGACATGGTACGCCTGAATTGTGAAGAAAAGAAAAATTCTGTTTCCAGAACAAGCTCCTTTGTGCTCTTAAAATTAAACTTTAAACTTTAACCTAAACTCCAAAAGTGTGTGTCACATCTAGTTGCAAAGAAAAACATACCCATCAGTAGTCAGATCTCATTCACTACCCAAGAAAAAAAAAGTTAGTATTTGCATAAAAATTAAAAACAAGCCTCCCTTGAAGGAAGACTTTTGCTAGCAAAAATGTACACTAAAAAAGGAAATATGAAAGAATTTTCACTTCCTCATTGAACAAGAACAACCATAATGTTGTTTTTTTAAATTAATTTGTATTAAATTAATATACCTTTATCATTAAGCAGAAAATTACAGAATTAAATATATTGCCAGTACTTATGGATCTTCACAAGTTCCATAGCATCAACTAAAGGCTGCAAGACTGTTAAGGAGAAAAGTATTCTACAGGAACTTTAAACAGAAAGATCATGAGATCAAGGTCAGCCTTAGTAGCTGAGTGGGAACCTGTTTCATAAAAAGGTGAGGTAGTGGTTGGGGGGTATAGCTCAACATTCTTTGGGTTTAATTTCCAGTACTGAAAAAAAGTTCGATAAGACTTAATTTTTTTTTAATTTTATTTAAAGAGAAATAAAACAGGAAAAGAGTAGAAATAATACAGAATTTCAAAAAATTTAAACAGTAAGAAATCACTAGTTGGTAAATTACATATTAACCTCTTAGAAATAGTTGTTCAGGGCTGGGGATTTAGCCCAGCAGCATAAGTGCCTGCTTTGTAAGCACGAGGTTGTAAGTTCGATCCCCAGTACCAAAAAAAAAAAAAATGCTGTTTAAGGTACAAAATTGAAGGATAGAAAGTGGCCATTCAAACAGTGAGACTCTAAACAGAAGTTTAATGATCCAACAAAAAGTTAGTAACAGTTGTCAATCCTACACATTTAAACATACATGTAGTTATATCCTTTAGAGTACCTCCTTTTCCTCTCTTTTTTACAATAGCAATTACACCTTTTGGGTTTTATTACTCCTACAATCCTTATTACTTTTTACACTAGAGACACATGTGATATTTATAAATATGATTCTTACTTATTTCACTAATGAGGATAGTCTCAAGTTGTCTCCATTTATCTATGAAGGCCTCAAGATCATCCTTTTTATAGTTGAGGAATATTCCATTGTATAAAAATACCACATCTTTTTCATACACTCTGTGGTTGATGGGCATCTTAGCCATTATAAATTGTGCTGCTGTGAACATGGGTGCACATATATCACTATGATATGACCCTTTCAGTTTTTCTGGGAAAATACCCAGGAGGGGAATAACTGGATTAAATGGAACTTCTAGTCCTAGTCTTCTGAAAATTCTCCATACTGATTTCCACAGTGGTTGCACCAGTCTACACTCCCACCAACAGTGGAGCAGTGTTCCTTTTTCCCCACAGCCTGGCCAACATTTGTTATCAGTTGATTTCTTAATGGCAGCTATTCTTTCCGGAGTGAGATGAAATCTCAATGCTGTTTTAATTTGCATTTCTTGAATGACCAGTGATGGTGAACATTTTTTCATGTATTTATTTGCCTCAATGACACTTATTAAAAGAAAGTTAAGAACAACTTTATTATAATATAGGTATAGGAACTACTGCAATGGGGCCTTGTAGTCCAAGAGAGAGATTTAGCTCAACTAGAAATATAGTATGAGCACAAAGGTATTTATAGCTATGAAGCAATGTGAGTGAGGGTCCAGGGATAGAAATTTGTTAGAAATCATCAGAGATTAAGGGGAACTTGTCTAAGCTTACCTGATAGAATTCTTGTTAAAGACAGGTCAGATGGTCACAAATCACCTGGAAGATGTGGAGGATGAGGAACCTGTTTAGATACCAAGGCTAGTAGGTTGTTGTTAAATTAATTTGTGAGGTGCCTTAGTTAGTTTTCTTATTGCTGAGATAAAAATACCCAACATTGACAAGTTGAAGGAGGGTAGGTTTATTTTTACTCACAGTTTATGGAAGTTTCAGATCAAAGTCAGTTGGCTCAAAGGCAGGGTGCCATAACAGAGGAATCAAAGAGGAGGAACAATTCATGGCATGGCAGGCAGAAGGCAGCAGGGCAGCAAGCAGCAGCAACATGCCTCCCTTTCCCTTTTATCCTATCCAGGCTACAAGATATTTGAATGTTACTACTTCCTAGGGGCTTGCCATCACACACACCCAGAGCTATTATAAACAAATTAGTGGACTAATTCAGTACTATACACTCTCAATCCAGAATCACACCATTCATCCACATTCACAAACCCTTGATGCAACCACCTCTGAAAAGTCCCATCTATGAGCATATGAGGTTTGGAAGGACATTTCAGATTAAACCATAACTCCAAGTTTCTTGCTAAACTTTGATTTTTACAAGGATTTATGCAGATGGACCTAGGTAAAAATTCAGAATCTTGACTAATGTTTGGTCAACGAAACAATCTCAAAAGATGCATACAAATGGAACCTCTAATCATAGTTTTCTGAGGAATCTACACACTGATTTCCACAATGGTTTCACCAGTCTATAGTCCCACTAGCAGTGAAGAAGGATTCTTGTCCCCACAACCTCTCTAGCATCTGTTATTGGATACTTTTTTTTTTTTTTTTTTTTTTTGTAGTACCAGGGATTGAACTCACGACCTCGTGCTTGCCAGGCAGGCGCTTATACCACTGAGCTAAATCCCCGACCCGTTTTTTCATAATAGCCTTTCTTTCTGGAGTGAGATGGAATTTCAGCATTGTCTTAATTTGCATCTCTCAAATGACCAGTGATGCTAAACATTTTTTCATGTATCTATTTGCCACATATTTTTCATATATCTATTTCTTTATCTGAGAAGTGTCTATTTCAGATGCCTGTTTTGAGGGTTGGGTATTTAATGCTAAATCTTGACTGTCTTCCTTATTAAGTTTATTGATAGAGTTTAGATATATATAATACCAAGTGACATATGCACAGCCATATTTATAACAGCAGCATATAATAGCTAAACAACTCAAATGCCCATCAACCAAGAAGTGGATAAAAAAAGATGTGTGTTTTTAAAAAAATATACAGTGGTGTACTATTTTGTCACAAGGAAAGATGAACTTGAGAAATTTCTAGGTAAACGGGTGTACCTTGACACCATACTCTTAAGAGAAATAAATTAGACACACAAGTGTAAATATCACATTGTTTCCCTGGTATAAGAAAATGAAAGAGTAAATAAGGATCAAAATGTACTACAGATATTATGAAATAGGAAGAAACTGATCAAAAGGAAAGAGGAATTAGGGAGAGCGAAGGAGGAAAGGAAGGAAGTGAAAAGGAAAAAATAATGAAAGAAAAGCAAAGCTTTGCAAATAAGGAGGGGAAGATGAATTGAAGGGAGAGGAGGGGATTGAGAAAAAAAGAGAAATTGGTATATGTCACATACAGGTACAAACTCCCTACAATGAATATGATCATTATGTATATCTAAATTGTATCAAAAAATTCAATAAAACAGATACATATATTAAAACACCCACCATGGGTCATTTGATAACACTTTTATGAATTTCTAGGTTCAGCACATAGGAGATCAGTAATTTAAACAACTGAACTAGAAAAATTATTCTTAATAAAAAGTTGCCAACATGGTCATCTAATAGCCATATTATGTACATAACTGATTTCACAGAATGCATAAATTAAAGAGTAAATTTAGTACAACTTTTTTATTGAAATACTTTCTTAGTTGAGCTATAGACTGGAGAAAATCTATAATGGTTTGATGCAGGATGGCAGGAAACATGTAGAATGGATGTTCAGGGCTCTCACTCAGTCTCCTCTTCACTCCCAGGCAGATCTGTAGATTTAGAACAAGTGTTTCATCACCCGGCTGCTGCAGGCTATTCTAAAAATCAATGCATTAAGGTTGATGATCCTAAGGCACCTTCTAAACCTCAATCTTGAATTACTGCTTGATTTTAAATTACTTACATTAAGACTTCATTCCATAAGACCTCATTTCATTTTATCTTTTTCAACTTGTTGAGTGTTTTTAAAAACTCAATATTTCAATAACAACAATTCTATAAAAGACAAGTCTTGGTTTTGGTATTTTCATTTTTCTATTTCAAATAGAAAATATGACATATATGATATGAAAAAAGTTATGAAATCATGATTAATTTTCTCTGAAAACTGCTTAATTATGTGTGAAAGTATATAGTGAGGATGTCAAAAAATATTGTCACCCTCAAAATTTGACTTGGATGTGCTTAACTGGTCTCACCTCATGTAGGTAATAATTACATTATTAGTCTGCTAATGAGATTAATTAGAAGAAAGTGGAATTACAAGGACCCATTTCCTCTTGGTACCTGAAACATGCAGAAAGAGCATTACTTTTAAGTGCTAGGTGGGCATACACTTCTTAATCTGATAGAGATCCTGAGTGGTGATGACCATGCATCCCTAATGGGAACTTGCAGAGCACTAGCATTTCACTGTCAAGATTTTTCAATCAAGAAACTTTTACTATTAAATCTATTTTAAAGTGTTACAGTTTATAACAGCGTGTCAGAAGCTCCAGTAACTCTTTACCCCATATTTCAAAACTTGATCACGGAAATCTTTTCTGTTTCAGATTACTTATTAACATTCCATGTTACTACAGTTCTACAAAAGTTCTCAGAGAAATACTGAAGAAGTTCAATTAGACATAATATTTGGCATTATTTCTTGGTCCTAATAGAACATGTCGAACTCCTCAGCTTCACTTAAGGTGAATGGAAACTCTTTAAAAAACACTGATCTATCGTATCCATTTAAATAGTGATTTCAAGGGTGAGCCCAAACCACTGAAATAAGCTTACTGGGTAGTTTGTTATAGGTATTTCGTGTTCAGTGTTGAGAACCATCAGCTAAGGAAATCATAGAACATTTGTGAGTGCTGTTAAGGGATGATAATGAGCAAATTTCAGTGATTCCCCATCACCAGCCTCCAGGGGATCAGGTAGCTTAATTAAAGTTGCTTTAGAGAATACTTGAAGATACCAAGAGGTAATGTAAAATGATGTAGGAAATAAGCACTATCAAGTAGGAATTAAGCACTATCAACTAGTTAACCTTTTGTTGTTTCTTAAATCAGGCTACAGAGAATAAGTACCACTCATTTCTGGGAGAATAAACCCTGTACTTTCTCCTGAATGAGGTATTTCTCTATGGCTTGTATATAGGTGTTGTGATACTACAGAGACATGAAATACCTTGTCTTCAGGGGGTCTGAAGAAAAGGAAAGTTTGGAAGAGGGCACTCCCAACCACTTGCTGGGGCTGTTTCACAGAATCCTCCTCTCAGAGATGTTTTCATGGCTAAAACAAAACACTTTCTGGTGGCCGCCTGTTACTGTAGGGCTAAGTGCACACTGAACCTTAGACTACTGTTGGTCCTAAACCTTCAGTAGCTGAGTAATTCAGGAAGAAAGGGAAGGAAAGCTATTTTCCCTTTAAATCTTGCTGCTTGCATGCTTTTTCAAAGTAGAGCAGAACTGAGGATGGTGCAAGCATCATTCATGAAGTTCTAGAAATTAAAAGATGCCTAACAAATACTCACAGGAACCATGCAATAAAATGTACCAAAGTGATAGGAATATTAGTTAAGGCTCTGTTTCAGCCTTCACATATACCAAAATAAATGGAGAAAAATAGAATTTTGCTTGTCAAACATTTTCCAGGCAGAAATCTGGGATTTGGTCTGGAGTTGTTATTCAGTGGTAGTACACTTGTTTGGCTTGCAGAAATCCTTAGATTCAATTCTCAGCAGTACAGAAAGAGGGTGGGAAGGACTGAGTTGAAATTTCACAAAATGAAATTAGAATTTGGTGTGATTATATACATTGTCATGGCAGCTATTTTCTCTTGAATTTTTGACTTCTGTTTTACAGCATAATAGTATCAATTTCTTTCAGCAAATCAAAGCTAGAGAAATCCACCCACAGTTGGTAGACACAACCAAGTGGCCCAGTCTTCAGTGAAAACTACTAATTTTAATTTAATTTCCATCACCTGTCAGTCCACATAAAATTAGGGTTTGCTTGGTAGGTAGGAAATTGGCAAATACCAAACTCCGTTCTTACAAAGATGGGAAGAATTCTGGGAAGACTCCATAGGAGGCTGCTTTAGGATGCTTTAGATAACTCTTTTAAAAGCTTAGTGTAAATTAGTGTAGACAAATCAACTAACACAAAATTAAACCATTTCTGAAGGATAATTAGGGAACTATGAAAGTAGCTTAGAAACATTTATCCTACATAATATTTGTTTGTTTTCTGCCTGGTCCTAACTGGATAAATGTTCCATCCTACTTCACCTAACAAAGCCAGCAAATATAAATAAACTATATTTACTTAGATTAAGTAAGTTAAATTGGCATTAGTTCCTCTGATAGACGTACACTCAGAATCCTAGCATTGCTCACATTCTGCTTATTCTGAAACTTTGGGAATTTCAAAGATAATTATGTGTAAGACCTTGACCATGAACCATAAAATACGTGTAACTAAGGATCACCAAGTGTGAAGAAAATTTGTGAAATTTTTGCTATATACAGAATTTTCCTAATTAGGTCCTCATCATTGTTGACACCAAGTACTTTACCAAGTATTGACTGAATTGAAACTGGATTATACCTATCATCTTATTAATCAAACCATATGTATTTTCCCCTAACATAGTCTCATTTCTTGTACCCTCTGTTCTACCTTATATACAAATCAAATCATCACACACACTTTCACACACACAGAGTTTCTCTAGAAGATGATCCTACCCAGTAGGGTCCTTTCAGTTGTGGAAATGTGAACACTTGTATGATAATTTAGCACTTAGGTGGGAGTTGTACCCAGCAGTCACTACCTCCCTGAACTGAGCCAATATGGAGATATTTTTGTGTTGCAGAAGGATGCATTAGAGAATGTTAATTGGTAGGTCTAACAAAACAGGAGTTTTTAAAGCCATGAATAAAATTAAGAAGGTGACTGTTAAATATAAATTACATTTCCCCTAATGTCAGGTGCCGTAAACTACAACAGTCTCCATTTCCCAGCAGGTGATTGTATTGCTCACAGTCAGTTATCAGAACCTCCCTGCTTCTCAGTGCGAAATTAGTAACAGGAAAATGAAACCAATGATCTGGAATCCAGTTAGAGAAATGGAGAGAAAAAAATAACAATATATCTAGGGTAGACATAATTTCTGTGTCTGCTTACCTATGACTCAAACCTCAGATTTTGACTCTCGATTCTTTTAATTTAACCCAATTATTTTTAAATCCTTTCTTCTTGTGAATTCCACTTGCATTAGACCTCTCCCTTGGTATATTGCAACACTAATTTGCTTTTTACTCAAATGGTTATGTTTCCATTAATCTTCCCTAAGTCTCATATAATTGATTTTATCCCACCAATTCACCAATTAAGTTGTCTACCAAACTTTGGTTGTCACCTAACAAAGGAAAAGGCTTCACAGTTCTTTTATTGTACTTGCAACTGAACATGAACAAATTATGATACATGATACATGAACAAATTATGATAAATCCATTCAATGGAATGTTTATCAGCAAGAAAAAGAAATAGCCTATAAGTAAATGCAACTTGGATGACTCTCAAAATTATTATGCTGGTCAGTGGGTGTAGAGCACATGCCTAGTAGAAGACCTTGGGTTTGATCTCTACTACCAGGGAGGAAAAAACTTGTGCTAACTGAATGAAGCCAGATGCAATGATCTATAGACTTTTGATTCAGTTATATTACATTCAGGGAGAAAAATAATGTTATTGAGACAGAAATTACCACAGTGATATCAGGAATTGAGGGTGCAGAGGAAGTGTGAATTGACTAAAAGGAAATCCAAGAGAATGTTCATGTAATGGTGTTAGGCACACAAATTTATGGGTTTGTCAAAATTCCACCAACTGAAAACAGTAAGTAAAACTTGATGAAATTAAATTCAAACATTATAAGCTCAATTTTTACAACTATTATATTATAGAAACTTGATAGAAGACTAATTAAATGTAATACAATAACTCAGGATTTTCAAAATCTATCTCTTTCTAATTATTAATGCATGTTTCTGTTCATTATTTTGTTTTCTATCTTTATGATTTCTCCAAGATCATCTCTGAAAAATGCCTGCATTTTTTTCCAGAAACATGGTTTCTTTATACCTAAAGAAAATAGTCTCAACTCCATTAGTTATATACTATTGCTAGTATTAAATTCTTTAAAGAGGTAGCAAAGTATCTTATTTACTAGTTAATCTTTTATGTGCTAACACAACACTATCCCCCTTCCCTGCTCCCAAGGATTGGCCCCAGTTTTATATTATTCATCTTCCTCATTGTTGGAACACAGATTTAAAACTAAATCCTACTACTCTAAAGATCAGAAACTCCCAAATGAAACCAAAGGGATATTCAGTCTTTGGTTATCCCAATTAATTCCATGCTCTGGGACCACATCTTTTCTGCTCTAAAGGCAGCTGTCTCCTGGAGGTAACTAATACTCAAATACTAGCAAGTTACAATATCAGGTGACGTGTGAGTTAATAACTGCAGTTCCCCATTTCAGAGCTTTTACTTCTATTTCCAGGTAGGTCTATTTGACATATTAACATTGTATATATTTCAGTGATACAATATGTTGATTTGATACATTGTGAAATTACTACCACAATTAGGTAATGAATCTATTCTGTTATGTGGTGACATGCGTCTTCTCTCATCAAATTCCAAGTATATAATACAGTATTATTACAGTACCTACCATGTTAGGATCCCCGAATTTATTATCCTATATTAGAAAATTTATTATCTTATAATAGAAAAATTATCTTATATTGGAAAATCTTTTGACCATCATCTCTCTGTTTCCCCTACCTTGCCTCTGGCAACCACCTTTCTAATCTCTATGGTTTGACACATTTTAGACCTTATATGTGATTCAAATCATAATTATGTGACTTTCTGTGCCTGGCTTATTTCACTTGACCTAATATTATCTTGATTCATCCATGTTGTCACAAAGATCATGGTTTTGGTTTTAAATATTTTGTCTTTTATTATTTTTTTAACTTTAGTTTATTTGTGTGTTTAGTACATAGTGTTTACATCCCCCTGTGGAGTTGGTACATGGGCAGAACACACCTTAATTCCTTTTCATCTGCTTTCTCTCATTCTACTTCTTCCATCTCTGGATCCTCTTACTTTTTTAAAATTTTGTGTATATTTATAGTAATGTACTGGTAGAGTTTTTGGGTAGAGTTTATACATTTACATAACACATCCCAATTACCTTTTTATTCATCCCTTACCCCTTCTCTCCCTCTCCCAGCTTTCCAATGTTCCATTACATACACATGGTTATAACTTACAGTTTCTTTATTCATTTTTGATGGGTACTTGGGTTGTTTCTACAACTTGGCTATTGTTAACACTGTGTCAATGGGTTTCAAACTGCAAATATTTCTTTAAGATACTGGATTTATTTTCTTTGGCTATATGTCACATGTGGGACCATTACTATAGTTCCAGTGTTAACTTTTTGAGGAAGTTCTATATTATTTCCTTTAATGACAGTACCAGTTTACATTTTCACCAACAGTTTACAAAGTAGTTCCCTTTTCTCCACACCCTCAATAGCCCTTTTTATCTATGGACTTTTTGATCATTACCACTGTAACAGGTGTGAGGTGGTATTTCATTGTGTGTATAGGTGGTATTTCACATAAGGCACTTACTTTTAAAGTGCCTGATGATTAATGATGTTGAACATCTTTTCATGTACATACTGACCATTTTCATGTCATCTTTGGGAAAGTAATGTGTTCAGAATTTTTTGCCTATTTTTCATTAGATTATTTGTTTTTACTACTGAGCTTTGTGAGTTCACTTTATATTTTAGTTATTAATCCTGTTTTAGGTATATGGCTTGGTAATATTTTTTTTCCCATTGTGTAGGTTGTGTTTTCATGTCATTAACTGTTTCTTTGCTGTGCTGAAAATGTTTGGCTTAAAGTAGTTTTGCCTGCTTGTTTTTGCTTTTGTTGCCTTGCTTTTGGTGTCATATGTGAAAAATCATCCTACATAGTATTTGTTTGTTTTCTGCCTGGTCCTGAAAGTTAATATTAATTTGATATTAGTGAAAGTATCACTACTACTTTTTAAATGTCCTTTGTACATTTTTGTGACATGTTCTAAAAAGCACTAGATCATTTTAATTATTTGGATTCATAAAGATCACTTGAAAACTGCTAGAAAGAGGGCTTTGCATAGCAGTATCATCTCCTGCAGTATGTGAGGCATGTTTTTTGGCACATAAGAAATTAAGTTAATCAATGAAATTTACATAATGCTTTTCCTGTTGAAAACTGACCCTTAAAGTATTTACTTATATAAAGTATTCTGAGAGAGAAAAAGATGGCCAATTGATAGGTAGCATGATAGAGAGCCTCTCTGAGGGGAACAGTTCAGATGCTGGAATCTAACACCATGGAGAAGAATGGAAGAAAGGAGAGGAATTCTCATGACCCAGGAAGAAACTGAGGAAAAAGAACAAGAAAAAATATAAAAAAGGATAAACCCTGGATGGAGGGCTGGAGCTGGGCACTCTCCTGTCACTGGGCTGGGTGCGTGTTGGAGTCTGGCAACTCACAATAGAGCTGAGGTCGCGGCCCTGCTGAGAGCTGGGGTTGGTGAGCCCAAGTCCCTTGGTGAGGTGCTGCAACAGGGAGTGGAAATGGCAAGTTGAGCTGCACGGACTTTGGTGAGTGCTGGGAACTGGGCTCCCCAGAGTGGGATGAATGGCTAGACAACATATTGGATTTGGGCAGGACAGGCTTGAATCAACAACTGAGGCAGCATCAGTCGGTGGTTCATGGTCCAAAGCAGATTGGTGGGATCTGTCTGGACTGGGCCATATCCCTAGTCGGGACCCAATAGCCAGGGACGAGGCTGTCCCAAACCTGTGACATCCACAGGGAACACACAAACATGCTGAAGCATTCACTGGTTGACTAATGTAGGAGGAGGGGCCAGCTCACATCACCCCTGAGTGCGTCTCACAGATCAGCAGTGGACTGGAGAGAGCAACAGTCCCTCAGCCAGTATGCTTCAGAAAAACTGTAAGCAATAAGAAAAGGTCCTGAGACTTCCACCATTCACCTTTCTGAAAGAAACCAGAAACATGACAAGACAAAGAAACAACAAAAAGCCTCCGACCACTGGCCCAAGGTAAATAAGTCCAGGAGAGGTAAATACAGAGGAGGTTGAGGGCAGCAAACATGTAATATCAGACACAGCTTCATCAGAAATAAAGAAAAGCTTCTGTGACCTCATTGACGAATTTAAATCTGAAATTCTAACTCAGGTGAAGCAAGATATAAGAAGATTAATAAAAGAAATACTGGGCACTCCTCAAGAAGACACAAATGGAAGAATGGAGGAATCCAGAGAAAGGAGAGAAGCCTTTGATGAAGACTATAAACAAAATCTAGAGTACATGAAACAAATCTAAAGAGAATATCAGGAAATTAAAAACTCCATTGAAAGCTGGCAAAACTTCTTGACAGGAACTAAAGACAGACTTTCAAAACTTGAAGATAGATTTGCAAAGTATAATTGTGAAAGGAAGGATCTCTTAAAAATAACAAGGAACCAAGAAGTAACAATACAAAGGCTAGAAGACAACAAGAGGATTTATAACTTAAGAATAAAAAATGTGAACGAAGAAGCAGGGACAAATACAAATGAAATAAAAAGGCTATTCATAGAAATAATTAAGGAAAACTTTGCAAGCATAGGAAACAGAAGTGATGTTCAGATATATGAGGCATACGGAACTCCAACCAGCTACAACCAGAGCAGATCTACAACCAGACATATAATAATCAGGATCCCAGAAATCCATCACAAGAACAGAATATTAAAAGTGATCAGAGAAAAGAAACAGATTACCTTTAAAGGAAAACTCATCAAGATCACAGCAGACTTCTCAATGCAAACCATCCAATCAAGAAGAGCTTGGAGCAAAATATTCCAAGCCCTGAAAGAAAATAACCTCCAACCCAGAGTGATGTACCCTGCAAAAATGTCTCTCAAAATTAATGGAGAGACAAGATATTTCCAAGACAAAGAGGAACTGGGGAAGCTCGTGACTACCAATCCAACCCTGCAAAGAATACTAAAGGACATTCTAGAGAGAGAGAAGAAAATCATGAGGATTTCAGGAATAATGGCAGAAAGGCCTCAATGAAAGGGACAGACAGTGAAATGAAGGAGAAAAGTAAACAACAATGACAGAAAAATAACATAGCAGAGATGAGGCAGAGAAGATTGGCTATATTGCTGTTTTATCTTGACTGATTTTATTCAAATCTGGTATGCTTGATAGTATCAAGTTTGAGAGTACAACTACTCTGACGATGACAAGATTCAATAGGATACCCATTCTGGTTTGATTATTAACTGCCTTTGAAGTCCTATAATGTCTCCAATGTTTGGTTTTTATTAGTAGTGCTATGTACTGCTAAGTTTAATTATACTATGCCTGATGATATAGACAATTTTATTGAAAATAACAAGAGACATCATAGTAACTATCATAGATCACCTAGTACTGTGGTTTTACATTGCATTTTTGTGTTTCTCTAGGAATTTGTATTGTTGAATTGTTTTGGTTTGTTTTTTCCTCTAATACAGAAAGGCTAGATATGCAGGTAGAGACATACATGCACAGAACTTCTAAACAGTTTACAAGAATTGATTATAGTTATTGTTAAAAAAGAGAGGAAAAGAAAGTATTCTAAAGGATATAATTGCATGTATGTTTAAGTGTGTAGGATTGATAACCATATTACTAAATTTCTGTTGGATAGATGAACAGAACTGATTGTAGTCTCACTGTTTAAATGTCCACTTTGTGGGCTTTACTTTTGTAACTTGAACAACTACTTCTAAGAGGAAAATATGTAATCATCAACTAGTGATTTCTTACTTTTTTTTCTTTTTGAAATTATGTATTATTTCTACCCTTTTTCTGTTTCAGTTTTTTTTTTCCTTAAATAAAAAAAGTATTCTACAATCAATTACAGATTTCTCTGTTGAACTAAATGGTTTTAAACTTTTGTTACCTTCTGTCAGTTGTCCTTGATTTTCAAAAGAGCAATACAAGAATTAATACTTTCAAACTGATGCTTAGAATTGGAAAGAATCTTGTAGATATTCTAGTAAGGCCATTGCCAGCTTAGAAGGTTAAAGAAGCTCTCCCAAACCACAAACAACCAATGTGATGATTTTGTAAATCTGATTCTCAATCCAGAATAAAGATGACGATACAACCTGTTTATGATCAGGTATGTATTTTTGGAAGCAAGAGGGGCCATCAGTTGGGAGATATCTTTTGGTGTGGCAGTAAGTATTTTGATAACATGGATAAAGAAGATGTTTTATACTGACCTATCCACTTTGTACTTGATTTTAAAATTTCTGCTGCTAGATCAGAAAATGAGAAAAAAAATTTTAGTTTTCAGAATTACAAGGAATGTCACAGAAACTTACTATGTCAGAGAAACTGAGCTAAAACTACTAATAAAAGTGCAGGGCTGGGGATTTAGCTCAGTGGCATAAGCACCTGCCTTGCAAATAGGTGGTCGTGAGTTTGATCCCCGGTACAGATTTAAAAAAAAAAAAAAAGAAGTGCAAAAATACAAGGAGTAAAAATCTCATCCTGAATGACACATAAGTGCAAAGGCAATAGATAATATCTAATCTTGTTGGTAAATTATCAGTTCAATCCTTGAGCCTCAGCTAATCATCTATAAAATAGAAACAATAACATCTACTTTTTAGGGTCAGCTAATATTTTATGATGTGCTATATAAAGATAAACACTTTATATGTAAATATAAAGAATTTAGGGCCTGGGTTATATTTGTAATTCAAATAGTGGTTATTAACTTTAATATCTTCCCACAATTAAAGCAGATACTGTGTACTCAGCTATTGATAGAGAGATGAGTCATAACCAAGAGGATGTTGTAACATGGATGAAAATAAAATTTTCTAATAGTACAATGAGCTCTAAACAAATAAAACATGAAAAAGCGAGCAGTATAGGTCTAGGGTCCAGCATCTGGATATTAAGGAAAGGCTTCCCTCAGTTCTTTCGTGGATGCTACTATAGCTACTTCTTCCACTATTCTAAGCAATTTCATTTATTTTCCTGGCTGTCTGATAGATCCCAAATCATATGAATTCACTTCTAGTAACTATATCGTTACAGAAAAGAGCTGAAATCAGGTTTTCTGCTCAACAGTAAAAGTTAATGCAGAAAAGATTTATATATATCTGAATTTGGATATATAATACAATTTTGATGCAAATAATTATATAAGCCTCAACTACTTTTTTAAATGATCAGAGATTGATAGTGTTTAAAATCTATGTTAGTTATGACTGAGGCATAGGCCAAGCTTTGTAAAATATTCAGAGGAAAGACGGTGATAACCTACAGAACATAATGAAGGGGCACGTTTGGCTTATTCCCGTAAAAGCATCTATAACACATCTGAAGGCCAGATGATTCCTACAGAAAGTTACATTTCTGACTATTGAGTGCAATGGAAAATCAAGTCATATATTAAGTACTCTGATTTGCTGATAATCAGTGCATATCAAGTTTATCAATGACAAGCTCCAAATGCATTTCTGGGCTTATGAATGAGTTCTTTTCTGGGAAAATTGTTCATAATTCGGATTTGTTTGTAAGTCACAGTAACCGGAATACTCAGAAGTCCATAGGCGCTATGAATCTTATGATTACAGACAATACTTGAATTGTGTCATATTTTCCATAATGCTCAGGTACAGGTAGGAAAGCAAGAAATTCTTATTCAATTGAATGTTTTGGATTAAAAGAGGAAGAAATTTACTGTTCCAAATTATTCACCTGTTTTTTCTACCTCTTCTCGTTTCTAGTTTGATCACTCATGGCTTTGGGACTCCAGCAATATGTGCAGCTCTAAGCACTTTCCAGACAGTCCTCAGCGAGATGCTGAACTACTTGGAAAAACACACTACTCATAAAAACGGTGGAGCGGCAGATTCTGGCCAAGGACATGCCAACTCGGAGAAAGCCCCCCTGCGGAAAACTTCAGAGGCTGCCGTGAAAGAGGGGAAAACAGAAAAGACAGACTAGCTACATCAAACAGAATCTATTTCCAGAGAGTCTTGCTGCTGATATTTTTTCTAATACATATATCATTGAGGGTGACTAATCTTCAGTGGACCAATCACTACCCTCCCCAACCCTACATTTAGAAAAAAAAATGGAAGCGAAACATAAAACAAAAAAGGACAAATCAAAAAAAAGAGAGAGAGAGAGAAGGAAAATAGCAGTGTAATTGTGTGATGAAATTGTCACTTTTTAATTTTACCTTATGATAAACTCCTTTTGTGCACGTAGTTTATTGTTCTGAATTATACACACCACTGTTTTTAAGCACTTCTGGACTTTGGAGAGCAGCTTATGCTTTTTCACATTTAACTGATGCACTTTCTTATCCGGCTCTGTAGTTAGGGATTAGAAAGCATGACCCAACTGGAATCTACCACCATTGCTTCCAATGCCAGTCCTTCCTGACTTAGCTCCCTGTAACTCAAGAGTGCCTCTTTGCATTATATAGACCAATATAAAAATTAATCCATGAATAAATAATCGGGGAACTCAAAAGGACAGTCATGAATATTTGTCCTATGAAGTGACAGCAGTTCTAACAATTGTGGTTACCTCTTGCCTACTTAGCTACCAGTGCCTTGGTGGTATTTAAAATTCCAGAAAACTCTCCTTCTGACTATAATGTTCTTGCTCACTTGTGGGTTGATTTATCCACTTTATAGGTAAGTAGATGTTCAGAAAGCAGACACGGTATGAGTGCCAGATGAGCGCTTCTTTCAGTTCTTCTGACAGCACCAGTGAAACAGTTTAAGGAAACAAACAGACTGCATCTAGTGGGTTGCATAGTTTTGCTACTGTTGGACTCTGGATGAGTAATAAGGCACTATTTTCCCTGAAAATGGATGGAAATAGGAACAGTGATTTTTCTGGGAAGTTCTGCCTCTCGAGGTAGGAAATGAGGCCCCTTTGAAGCACTGTGGCTCATGATTGTGAGGTTAAAACGAAAGCCGTTCTTTTTCTACCTTTGTGCTTCTTCTACCAGCCCGATAGCTGTGTTCTAAACCTTTAGAAGCACAAAAGCATTCGGGTCTGTGTTCAATAAAGAAAACAAAACATATTGATCAGAGAAGACTTTTGCTTTTAAGATGCTTCCTCTTTTTTATAGCTTGTTCGTATAGCCTCTATACTTTAGTTAAGGCACTGAAAACAAGAGGTTCCTGGTTGCAAAGGCCAGGAGCTAATTGAATGAAAGTTTGACCCACAGAATTCTGTCTGTGTCAAGAAACCTGACTGGTATCACATTGTACTGACTTTTTACTGTTAACAATTTTCAAACTTTATATAGGCAAATAAAAATAGAGGTCAAAGTCTATGTTAAAAAATCATTTTAATAAAGTGTGGACTCCCAACACTTGGTTTAGCATGAAAATATTATCTTTTCATTAACATATTTTAATTAGTTTAAAAATTTTTACCATATTATAACCCAGTAAGGAATATTGGATATTTATTTGGGAGGACACAGCGCAAACATTTTCATGTAGAGATCATGAAACACTGTTTTTACAAAACAGTAATTCTTAAAATCTTTTGACCTTTTACCTTTAATCTTGTACAGAAAAGAAAATCCATAAGGAATAAAAATCTAAATTTTCCAGATTGATTTCAGTTAATGGAAGACACAACAAAGGAATTCCAAATAAAGCAATTTCATAGTTATGTAGTAGAAGCACTTAAAGAAATATAAAAGTAATGAATTGTGACTTCACATGCTTTGTTGCATTTTTAAAATTTTACCAATGTTATGGTAAAATTTTTTTGAAACAAAATAAATTAAAGCTGAAATTCTGCTGAAGTTCCAAATTTGATCGCAAAATAAATTATTCTGTCTCACATCCAACTTCCTATGTTGTAAAATATACACATGAAACAAAAAGATAAATATTTGAGTTGAATAAGTAGTAGGAAGTGACATACAGAAATGTGGACTGCATTTTCCTTAATGAAATTTCCACACTAATGTTCTTTTATTTCATTTATGAACAACACATATGTATTTAATATGGCATTTTGATATGCATATCTACTAGGTACCTAATGTAGTTGTATACCATGTCAAATGTTCACAAATAATCAGATGAAAAATTATACCTGGCTTATGTTACCAGCTTATTTCTTTGCCCTTAGTTGTGACTAGTTCAGGTTCTAAGTACTTCAATGGGGTATTACTATTTATTAGCCTTGGAAACAAAAAAAGTATAACTATAACTACAGTGCATATTATTTACCTTAAGTTGGGGCATTTTAAGAGCCTTAAATGGACATCCCCCATCACTGAACTTAACCAGCCATTAGGGCATAAAGGAATGGATGGACTGGTCCTCTTCAGAATCATTATTTATTATGATATCTTAATAGGCATTGTTAACATACCGACTTTTGCCTTGTATATAATAGATATGGAACACTTTTTAAATAAAAGAATAAATGAATGTGTGTTTGTTCTTTGTCTAAAATGGGTCAAAGGACTTTTAATTGTGATATTTTCTGTCACATTCAGTGAGTCAATCTGAACTGAGTCAGATTGAATTGAATCATCCAAAGTAAATTATGGATGATTAATTTTACTTGAATAAGGAAATACTTCCACAGCAATACATTCATTGAGAACATATATATTTAATGTATAACAATAAAGACTAGTTATCTGACTTTAAGTAAAAATGAATTAAAATCATTACCATTATCATAATTTACAAGAGAGAAAGGTAGATTACAAGATATTCTGTTATAATAACAAAGAAATGAAAAAGCTTTTTCAGATTAACAATTACTTCAACAGAAAAAATGTTCAAGGCTCTCATATTTAACCAGAATAACTATGACAACAAAAACAATTAAATTTTATGAAAGAGTCAAATTTCTACATAAACACATCTGTTTTTATGTCTGTTTCATTAATCAATCTAAATACCAGTGACCATGGCTATTTCAGTAGAGTTGCAATTTGGCTTAAGTTTGATGACTGTAGAAAAATAGGTGAAACCTGTAAATTGCTCCATATTTTTTCTCTGAAAAGATTATGGCATTGCAACAATATGTATTCTCTGGACTTCTTTTCAGGTATCTTAACATAGGGATCATTCTTCCTGGCTCTGCCATTGGTTTCTCTTTTTTCTTCCTTGGGAATATGTTCTCCTTGATGAGCAGGCTAAATATGTATTTAGCCTATGGGCATCCCGATCTGATCTGAGTGGGACAGTGATAAGTATTTGTCCTTCTGTCAAATAGTGCTTTTAAGGTAAATATGTCAGTAAATCAGCCCTGTTAAAGTGAACAAAACAATACGACTCATTCTTTTATGTTTTCTTCTTTTCATACCTCTTTGGAAGCATTTTGGATCAATGAGATATTTTAAATGTATCAGAATTCTTTATATAATTGGTTTGTCACCTTTTTACCCAAACCAAGTCAGTATGGGGGAGGGGGCAAAATTCAGTGACTAATTATAAACTCTAAAGCCAAACTATCCAGATTTGAATCGAAGCTCTTTCACTTACTTGCTACTGTATCATCTTGGTGTGTGCTCAACTCCTCTACGCCTCCCCAGTTTTCCACCTGTAAGCTGAGATTAACAATAGTTTCCTGCTCACAGGACTACTGTCAGAATGAAGGTAAGTAAACTGCAGTGCTTACAGCCAAACTGGAGTTATTCTGGTGCTGTTAGTATTACCTATTGCCTTAAACACTTAGATTTTGAGCAAATTATTCAACTGGAGATCAGTCTCTCAGGGTAGGGAATCAAAGAAGGTCATGATTGAGGAAAGGGAGAGGTAGAGATCAAGAGAAAAGGGATACTATGAGAAAAAAAATTTTACACAGGACACTAGTTTGAAAATTAACAGATTAATCTTATATTTCTGATTATCCTACATTTTTTGTGCAGTTTGGGACAACTAATATTTGGCTCATATTGCTGCAGGAAAGTAAAGTGACCCAAAAGAATATAGGCAACAAAAGAGTCAAACATTTATACAAGTTTTCATTTTCAAAAACTCAGGGCCTAAGGAAGACTTGTGAACTAAAATCTTACCAGTTCAGGACTTTCCTTCCTAAACATACACACACATTGGAGGCTAGAAAATAGCCCCCAGTTAGGGCAAGGAGGAGTGAAATGGAGAATGTTAAACAGCTAGCTATCATTGCATCTAAGATATGGGACCAGGTTCTGGTGGTGAGGTGAGCATATGAATCTCATGACAGAGAATATGACCATTTTCTGGATTAGTCAACTTCATTGAAATAAGAAACACCTAATAATACATGCTCCTGGGTCACAGAGGTGGGACCTTGGCTACCATATGTGTTTTCTAGTTCTTTCCTCTTTGGTATTATTCCCCTGATCCACATACTGGGCTCCTGAACGAAGTACCTTTGTTCCTCTATACACTTCTGCCATGGTATTTCTTCTCTGACCAGCAAAAGATAGACTGAGTTTCTTGAAAACATGAGCCAAATGAAATCTATCTTCCTTTAAATTGTGGATGTTAGTCAGTTATTGTAGTCAGAGTTTACAAGGAAATAGATTTAATACAGTCACAAAATTTATAGGATTATTTTATAATATTCATGCAGAAAGTCAAATGTAGAAGAGTGCCAGAGATCTGTCCTAACACGGGAAATCCAAATACTCCAGCTGAGGGCCTGGATCCCATAGCAATGTCCTGCATGAGTCCAGCTGAAGACCTAGAGTCCATTGCAATGCACCTACGAGTCTCACTGGAGGCCTAGAGACCACAAAAATGGCTCATACAAGTCTGTAACAAGGATCTCCACTGGGAAGGTCCCAAGCTCAATGGAAGAAACTACGAGGTCTGTGCCAGGGGAATGAAGAATCTGTGCCAATGGGCTGAGGGATCTACACTGGACCAAGAAAGCAATGCTCGAGGTGAGGAACAGAGCTCCTCCGACAATCCTCAGTGACAGCGAGGACTTAAGCTCCTCTGACAATGAAAACAAGTGAGTTCAAACCAGGAAAGCCAGAGTGACAGGCTGCTCCAAGAGGATCAACATCACACCATCTTCCCTCCTGTTCTCCTTTTATGCTGTTGACAGCTGTCTTGCAGTAGGCCATCCACAGCCAGTACCACACTGCTTCAGCTCAGCTGAGTGGTAAAAGTTGCTCGTGAGTTAATCCACCACACAGGCATTGTGTCTCTATGACAAGAGCTCTAATACAAAGAGGAACTGTGTCATTATCCCAAAGAAAATATCAGAGGAAAAGAAAATTCAGCGTTGTTCAGAAGCAAAGTAGCTGCCTATGTGGTGCATACTCAGGTGATACTTACACAGCCCCACAGATTAAAAAAAAAAAAAAAGTTGGAAACGTGACACAAGCAAACCAGTATGATCTGGGTGCAAACAGAAACAAAAAAACTGAAATTGCTGTGTCCAGCTCACCCAGTAGCAGCCTACGTAAATCACAAGAATGTAGGGTCCTCCCAGCACACAAGGAGAACCTTGTGGACACAGCACACAAGGAGAAACCTGAGACAAGTATCAATCAAAGTCCAGAAACTAACTCAGAAATCCCACTAGGATTTCAAATAAAGAGGATTTTTTTTAAAAAAAGAACAAGACAAATGAATGTAAGAAGACTAAAAGAGCAGAAATGAGACACTGTGTCACCCAAATATTAATAATTGAAAAAGAAGATACTGTGCCCCGAGGTGGAAGAACAGAAGGGAGGAGGTGAAGTTTCCTGAACTAGGAACTTGGATTAGAGCACCGTCCTACCCATGGCTATTGCGTGAACCTGTGAGAAAGCACCTCAAGACTGTTATTAGTGGAACTTCTGGAGTACACTATCCTAATGCTGAGAGTGCGATGGAAGCTGGAGGCTGGAGGCAACTTTCTCTTCTGCTGGAGAGGTGCTAGTAGGAACTAGGAGCATGCTGGAGCATCTTTTCTCCTTCTTGTCCCTCCCACTTGCAACCAGGGTCTTCCATTGGCAAAACCTAATCAGAATCTAGCTGGCAAAGTGTCATAAGTGCTTTTCTGGCTTTAGCCCCAGCATCACACAATACAGACAAATGATCATCTTTGTAGATGTAGCACTAGACCCAGGCTGAGTGAGGCCCACAAACCAACTGCTACACAAACCCTCCCCACTCAGCACTGAAACAGCAAGACCACTCTGTGGACCCAAGTGTGGACTGAGATCAAATTTCTGCCATACATGAAAATGAAGGTGCAGAAAGAGGAATTTGGCATATAGCCAAATTGGCAGACAGGCACTCATATCTGCTACACTTAACAACACTATTTCAGCTATTTCCCACTGGTATAATACCTTTGTTCAAAAAGGCATGACACTTAAAATAATTTGAAATAACAATGATTCCCCAGAAAAAGCAGAAGAGTATTTTAAAAACAAATGTGGACATGTAGATTTTTCACAATTAGTATAAGATTTCAAATCTATTCTTTGTTAAGATTGCATTTTCTAATTATTTTTTTTAAATCAAGATCTCTGGAAAAAGGATACTGATATTTGATATGTAATTTTATGTTTAGTCTTCCTTCCAAGTCCAATGCTCTTGTTGTCAATAAAAAACTAACTACAGGGTTAAGTATAGAATCTTTCACTTTCTCACCAAACACATTTTTCATGGGCAATATTATCTTTTACCATAATTTCAAGGATGTCATTTCTAGTAGCAGAGACTAATAGTCATCTAACACCATCAATTTTGCCTTTATTCTTGGTATACTTATATACCATAGGTTTTCAGTTTTTTTCTATTAAAACCAGACAGTAAATATTGTAGACTTTGCTAGTTATTTGGTCTGCTGCCACAATGACATCGAAATAAGTATAGACGATATGTGAACAAATAGACACAACCGTTGCAATCAGCCATCACTTAAGGAGTAGGCAGCAGGCTGGATTTTTTCTGTGGGCTGTGTCTTGCTAAATTTTGACTGAAATTTAACTTCTTGCTGTCTGTAGCTATGCAATTGACTTCATCAGAGAGAGGAAGAGCTATTTTCCACTTCTGAGTTTTACTAATAAAAGCCACTTTTCTCCATGCTCTGATCTCTTCAGCATGAGGGGTGTGATAAGTCCCTCCAGCAAAAACTGGAAACCTTAGTACTTTCGACATTTAGAGACAAATAAGTCTTTACTGGGGGGAGTTGTTTTGTGTGCTGCAGAATGATTCACATCCTTGATTTTTATGCAGTGGATACTACTGGCAACCTTCCCTGTTGTGACAACCAAAATTGTTTCAAATATTAAATCAATACAGGATGAGAACCACTGTCCTAGTGATGGCAGAGACACAAGACACAAGTCTGGGCCCCTGGAGGGCTACATGGGGAAGAAGCACCTTTGTTATGATAAACTACTGAAATTAGTGAGGATGGCTAGAAAATGTTTGCTGCTGTCCATTAGCCTAGCTTAATTCAATGCTGATGAATTCTAAATCACACTATTTTCCTGCACTCCAGGTCTATGTAGTCAATGTTTAATGGTAATCTCATTATGAAAACAATATCTTTAAACTCAACATATATCAAAATATAAATTTCTAACTAATTCTCTCCTTCAACCAATTCTCCTTGATAAATTGTTTTATCTCTGCTAAAAATGTCTACATATAGTTGCTCAAAGCAAAAACCTGGTGACTATTTTCAATATTTCCCTCATTCCATTCTCTTGTACAGTTCCTCACTAGGTTCTGGAAAAACTAATATCATAATGCTATGAAAATTAATTTTATAACACCATATTAATACTAAAATTAATCATAATGCTATACTAATTAATTTTATCATAAAATTAGAACTATGAATAACATAGCATTATAATATTAACTTTTCAGATCATAGTGATTGTGTTTGTGGTAAGCAATTCTCTGATTCTGAGTATCAACAAATCATGATTGCATTACTTCAGTAGCCTCTCAACTAATTTCCTGTCTCCAGTCTGCTTTTCTTTATTCCAGTCTATACAGTGCAGGGAACCACTCTAAAAGTAAATCTGATTTGCATATCCACAATACTCTTCATAGCTTTTGCCCTTATGATAAAGTCAAAATCTTCTACATGATTTGCAACATGCTATGGACAAGGCCTTTGCTCTCTGCTCCAGCCTCCTCTTAGATTTATATTATATCCTTGCTTCCTCTGTATCATCCAGTGCCCCCATAAACTCAGTGGGCCCAACCACATTATGTCCTTTTGAATTTATCGAATAGTCCATGATCTAAGATTTTGCAAGCTCTCTCAACTTGGAACACTAAGCTTTATCTAACCTCCCTCACTACTAGTCTCCTACTTATCACTTAGTTGACTTAACTGTCACACAATCCATGCAGTTGAATTCATTTTCTTTTGATGTATAATATATTATCACAAATAAGCTTACTGGCATAAAACTAATCCAATTATTAGTGCACATCTCCATGCCGAGAGCAGGCATTATTAGCACCTCCCAGATATTGCTTTTAGTTGTTGTCATGTGGCCTCCTCCATCTTCAAAGTCAGAATACCTGCCCTGAACCAACATGTATCTGACTTTCCATTCTGCTACAGAATGGGGTGGGGGGACATCTGTGCTTTAAAAGTGCTTACTTGATTAGATTTTTCTCATTCTGATAAAGCTTCCTTTTCACTAGCAGAAAATCAACTAACGAAAAGCATTGATTGCATCTGCAAAATTCCTTTTACTCTCTAAAGCAAGATACCGTAATGGTGAATGTGATAACAAATTATTGTTGCAGTGGTAGGGATTAGATTGGGAAGTTTAACGCTGGAATAATACCTGCCACAGATGCCTTCTCAGATTCCCCAAACCAGGGAGCTTGTCCCTCCTTTGTGTTTCCAGGCCAGCACGGCACATTGCCATATCATTTAATAAATCTACGTTTTAAAATCATTTGTTAGTTATTTCTCCTGTTAGAAGTTTCTCAGTTTCCATTATGCAACAGGAAGATAAGTGAAGCATTCACAGTGTTAACACTAAATGAGATGTTTCTGTAAAACAATAGTACTGCTTGAGGTGGAGGCCTTTGCCCTCTTCTCCAACCTCCTCTATGTTTATCCACCTATCTGGCTTATCACTGTGCCTACCTGGCACAAAGGTGGCATACACAGCAGTTATTCATTTGACATAGTGGTGGGCAAATGAATGAGTATGTAACTCAGGGATTACTGAAAGGTATATGGAGAAGTCTTCAAGAGTTTCTGGAAGAAATAGGGACAACTATACATTTTCTGGAAATCATAGAAAGGTTATCATGAACACAGTGCCACACTGAAGAGGGAAAAGTGCAAAGTATCTCATATATAAATACGCAAAGTCAGAATCCAGCTCAGTCTCCAGTGCCTAAATTCTGCCACAAAACTGTCAAAACCAAGATTTAAGCACAGTAGTAATGGAATGTGAAACTGATGGCATAATCTTATTCACAACACAACACTGTAAAATTATTGCATCCTTAAGTAGTACTAAAATAAGTACCAAATGTAACCCCCTGGAGTCATGGTTTAAAGTTTGGTGCCTCTGCTCATTGGCAGATTTTTCTTTAGAACTAACAATTGTTCACGGAAACCCCCAAAATTCCACAGAAACCAAAAATGTCCCCCGTGATTGGTTTTTTGGTGGGAAGTTTGTGCGAAGCTTAAGAGTGTTATTCAGCTCTCCTTGCTGCTGATTAGCTGCTGTCCCGTAACCTGTCTCTGACAAATGGCTCAGCATCTTGAGTCATAACTGGTTGCTGTACTGAGTGTAGCTGTCTCTAGTGGTATCGGTTTTATTCTTCTTAAACCCCTAAAGTCCCTAAGATGCAGCCAAAATGCCTTGCACCTTCTAAGGTTCTATTAATATAGTATTTTATTAAAATAACTTATGCAACTATGGGAGACACAGCATATTTAGGATTTAAACTATAAAAATAGCCCTTTATAAGCATTTTCCTGGGCTGGGGATTCAGCCCAGCAGCATAAGTGCCTGCCTTGCAAGTTGTGAGTTCAATCCCTGGTACAAGAAAGAAAGAAAGAAAGAAAGAAAGAAAGAAAGAAAGAAAGAAAGAAAGAAAGAAAGAAAGAAAAAAGGAAGAAATTATAAACATTTTCCTGACCGTATTTGAAATTCACAATTTTTTACAATTCACAGGTGCTCTAGGAGTGTAACCCTTTGACTTCCAGGGTCCACTGTAAATACGCTCATTGTCTCTGTTATCTGTTTGAGGCCTACATATTGGCACATCTAAGATTTAGAGGGAATAGAGCAGGATATATGTATGGCGAGGCTGTGTATTCCTTCTGGCTTCATAAATGTTTTTTCTAATTAGTTTAACTTCTATTTTATAGTAGATAGGTTTTTTATTTCTTAATGAATGACCAAATTCCACACAAAATTATAGTCTTTTATCTTGAGGGTTATAAAGCCATTACAATAACTTTGAGACAGAAGTCTGTTGAAATGGTTTTATTGAAAGAGTTTCGGAGAAGATTGTCTATGACTTCCTTAGAACATAAAGCAAAGGCAGTACTATGCTCAAAGAATATTGCTTATTATGCACTTTCCCTGGCTATTGTCTGGCTAAATTCCCTTGGGATGAAAGAAAGGATTTAATTGTTAGAGAGACAATCTTCTTAACACAAGATAGCAACTTAGCAAGTGCCAGACTTCTTCACAAACTCGTCAAGCAAAACTCCTAACAAGCAGCAAGAAGTGATATTTAGTCAAAGAAGTCTTTCCTGGTACAAAAAAAAAAAAAAAAATCCTTGGGAAAACTACCAACCACATTCTTGCAGCAGACCGAGTTTCTCAATCCTGGCATCACCGATATTTGACTGGATCACTGTCTGCTGTACAGAGTGTGCTGTGCCTGGCAGGATGATAAGCATCACCCTTAGCCTCTACGTACTAGGGTGACAGAAGGGTTCTGCTAGCTGCCATAACCTGGTAATGCCTTGGGATATTGCTAAATGCTCCATGGGAATCAAAATTCTGCTGCCTCCACTTCCATGTCTTGCAAGGTAAGAACTACCATAAGAGATCCAAGGAAAAGACTGTCTCTGAGACAGACGGCATTGCATCAAAACACAGGTTACTGAAAACAAGATCTATTTTGATAAGAATGTTAGTTCACTTCTTTAGCTCTCTACGGGCCTGACCTAATTTAGTTAGCTAATAGATTAGCAAACTAATATACACTAGTGTGGGATTTAAACAAGTTTCCTCTAAGTTCAACTTCTGATAGACACTGGAGGTAATGATTTTAAGACTTTTATCCTGGGTAATATTATTCCATGTCACAATTTTTAAATTGAACTGGTCTAATTTCCCTATCTTCCTTCCACATCAATTCTGTATTTAGCCACATTCTTTAGCCAATACGATAGTAATGGTTTTGCTGATTCCACTGCACACCTCTGCACTCTGAATACCCTCCACTGAGGGTACTGATTCAGGAGATCCTGCTGAAGAGACTCTGCCAAAGAGAGAAACTCTCCGTCAACAAGATAGGTGACTGTTCATGCATGAGCATGAACAACCAAGCATAGCAGAACTCAATTCAGCTTACCAACTGGGTCCATTTGACCCTTAGACTGACAAGAAATAATAAATGGCTTCCATTGTTTTGTTTTTGTTTGTTTTTGAAGCACTAGAGAGTAAATGGAGGCAATGTTCTGCTACATCGCTAGTCTATTTTTTTTTTTAACTTTGAGACTGGGTCTTGCTAAGTCACCTAGGCTGGCCTGGAAACAGTAGGGACTACATGCTTTCTTTTTTTCTTACATCCACTAAGATCAGAAGAGTTTATTATCCCTTGTTATGTACATAATTGGCAGCTAAAAGCTATTCTACTGGAAACCAGTTGACATGGTTTTTGGAAACTGGAGGTGCATAAGGGTTTCTTATATTTGCTCAAAGTTCACTGTGAGTAACAAATGCTGGATATTACACCCAAAAACACCAGATCATTGATCAAAGTGTGAGGGTCACTGTTTCACAACAATATGAAAAAAATTGATCTAGCTGCATGTATTTTTAGGTGTGTGGGATTGATGACCATATTTCTAGGTTCTTGCTGGACTGTTGAACAGATCCGTTCGCACTCTCACTGCTTGAGTGTCCACTTTGTGTGGTTTAATTTTGTAACTTGAATAACTCTTTCTAAAAGAACAATATGTAATGTAACTAGTGATCTCTTACTGTTTATCTTCTTTTCTTAAAATTCTGTAGTATTTCTACCTTTTTCTTGTTTTTTTCTCTTTAAATAAAAAAAAATTCTGAAAAAAAATCGATCTAGGTTTTTAGAAAATAATTTCTGATGATGACCTGCATGTTGACTTGAGCAAGCAAATTTTTTACCCATGATTGAAAAGATAAATACACTTTTTCACTTATTAGACAAATGTTTATTAATTTCCACCTGTGAATTTAGCACTGTGTTGATATTGAACAAGACAGATGGATACCTGCGCTCTGGGGCAAAGTGAAGCAGGAGCCTGGGAGCCACGTGCAGGACTCAGTAAAAGCAGAGACGAGGATCAGTTGTCCCACATTTTGATTTTGGCTGGGCCACTTCCCTATGACTTGGCTCTTCAGATAGCATACCTTCAAATTAGGCGTAACTGTAGGCAAACTATTCTCCACGCCTTGATCTTCTTAGATGTAAAATGAGAGTGATAGTACTAACAGTACTGCCTTCTGGGACAGCTGTGAAACTTAACTGAATGAGTGCATGAAAAGACCCTGGCACATAGAAAGCCACCTCCAGAGTCCTGGAACAAAACAACAAATCTGGAAAATTCTTAAACCAGTAGGGAACTTGAGCCCTTGCACTGCTTTAAAAGCTATAGTTATTCTTGCAAAGCCCAGAAACATAAATATTGGTGATACCAATATAAAAATCCCAAGCCTGCCATGCCTAGTGCTACACTCCTATAATTCTAGCACTTGGGAGGGAAAGGCAGGAGGATTGCCATAAGTTCAAGGTCAGCCTGATCAACAGAGTGAGTTCAAGGCCAGCCTGAACTGCATAGCAAGACCCTGTTTGGGGGCAGGGGAACCACTCAACCCTAATTGGGGTGTTTGATTTGTTTTGATGGAGGTTGAATTCAGAACAATTTCATGAGGTACATTCCTACCCTCTCTTAAAAAGTTTTGCTTAATTTTCAGACAGTATTTCACTAAGTCACTAAATTGTCTGTATATGAACTTGTCATTTTCTTGATTCAGTCTCCCAGAGCAGTAGGATTGCAGGAGTGCAAAACCATGCCAAGTACAACTTTGCCTTTTTTTTTTTAAGGATAAAAAAACCCCACCAGAAAAGCTATTTCCATTAACATCTCTGTGTTAAAAGTCATATAGTTTTATGGTGCAATTGTTTAAGAAAGCCAGAGACAGACCAAAGAGGAAAAAAAAACAAGAGCTTTAAATTCTGCTCTTAGATTTAAGATGATGTGATGTGTGGAAACTGAGGAAAATCAATATGTAAAGTTGAATATTACTTTACTTATCAATGATTTTAAACAAAATCAGCCTTTATATGTGATTTTTTTTTCTAAAAAAAAAGTCCTAAACCATTGATCTTGGCTGCTACAGTATCTTGGCAATCCTTATATCCAGGTTTGCATCCAGTGTCTGTAGGTTGTGGTGAGCTCTCCTTTCCCTTTTGGTTTACTGCCCGCTCTGGATACTTTGTTTTCTGCAGCCCTAGGTTTCCTGTCTTGTAACAGAACTCATTGTATAAATTGATAAGTAGCTTTCCCTGGTCACACTGTCCTGAGGAACTGGACACAGGTACAAATGCTTACACTTTGCTACTTCTGTTACCATGACCTAGGAATCTGACATCTTCCTGCAGCATACATGCAACTGTAGGAAGACTCTGCAAGAAAAGCAGCATCTCGGAGCCTGTGTCGCTCTTGGCAAAACCATTCTCTAAAAAATTCTATGCTAATTCATGCTTTCAAATTAACCTCCATATCTAGGGGTTATTTAATGTTTTGTACACTGTTCCGTGTTCCTATCACCCAGTGAAGGTACTTGAAATGAAGTTTTCACTTAAATATTGATGAACAACTGAGTAAATTAAAATTATTCTGTGAGAAATATATATTTTACACAAGGTCTCTAAAGAATATCGCAAAATAAACAGTGAAAGAAAGAACAAATGAAAGAAAGAAAGAAAGAAAGAAAGAAAAGAAAGAAAAGAAAAGAAAAGAAAAGAAAAGAAAGAGAGAGAGAGAAAGAAAGAAAGAAAAAGAAAGCAAGCAAACACCTTGGGGCCAGAGAAGGAGGCAAGAGGGACACTGCATCTGAAGACAGAAATGAATAAAAGCAGCAAGCAGAGTAAGAAAAGATATGGGAGAAGAAGCCACCCACAGCACTCTTGGCTCAGACAGCGCAGTTCCAGTGAGAGGTGTAAGACAGGGGCACGGCAGAGATCTCAGGATTCTGACCACAGTGATAGGCATCCCCATCCACCTCGTCCAACAACACAGGAGATACTTGTTCACCAGATTTACCAGAGTAACACTTCAACCCTGAAAAGAACCACTACTTCTGTTTGCTCGAGGCAGCCCCTCACGAAAACCCCTCACAAAACCCCCTCAACAAAAGAAAGCATCTGGCAAAAGGAAATGGAGAGCAAAAGACTAGTGTTGCTAGAAGAGGAAAAGAAGAAAAATAAAGTAGCCAGAATGAGATTTAATGTATCTTCCTTCCTATGAAAAAGCCAGCTGGGCTTTATCAACATAATTGGTTACTGCTGTTTACTGCAAGAGCTGCTTGGAGAGGAAAAAGATTCCATGTGGAGCTCAGATGCCACCACTCTGATGAGTGACCCACTCAGCCTCATCCTGGCGGATACCAACACTGACCAACTCTTCACAGTGAACAGTGTGGATACTGGAGGCTCAAAGTATGGCATCATCAGCCCGAGGGGTGTGAAGATTCCTACACCCAAGTTGCACATGCAAAATAGATGCTTTACCATCGCAAAGTGAATTCTGTGTGCTGGGCCTCACTGAACTACTTGGATTCCCACATTCTACTGTGCCTTTTGGGATTTGCAGGGACTCGAGGCTGTGCCACTCTGATCCCAGGATCAATGTTCACCAGTAGTTACCCAGGTGTAGACTTCTGTTGCATGCTTTGCAGTTTCCAGATCCCTGGTGCCTGGTCCTGTGCATGGTGGTTGAACATCCAGCCAAACATTTGCTTCAGTACCTGTTTGTCTTGGGGTTCTGTGAACCAATGCAGTGACAGGAAACTGGCAGCCATACGGGACCAATGGTTGGCCCAGCAGTATGATGTCGTGACCCCTTTACGGTTAAGTGACTGTCGCTCTGTGGAGATGTTTGCCACTGATCTGCTTTCTTGAAGTCAAGGAAAGGGCTGGAAGGCCACCAGCCTATTCCATGACTCAGCAGTGACCTCTTTGAGGTTCCTCCAGAAAAAGCAATCTGTGTTGGCATCAGACATGCTTGGAAAGACCAAACTGTGGGACTTGAGGACCGTGAAGTGTATAAGTCAGTACCAAAATCTATACCAAGATCTTCCATGTGCTCTTCTCTGTGCCTAGACCTGTTTACCTACCATTACCTCTTTAGCTCCCACATCTCTGAGTCCTTTAGATCTTGGTTTATTTATCATAACTTTGATAGGAATATTCTGACTTCTCTCACCACTGTATCATTTAAATCAAATTTAGGCTCAACAAAAGCATGCTCTTCCTTATCCACTCATTCTATACCTTATTAATCTTCTTAATTTTTTCATAGTATTTGTCATTGTGTCAGTAACTGCTTACTAGAGAAACAGATCTAAGATATATGAATATCTAAGAATTTAAAATATAAGATTAGCTTTCAGTGACTGCCCACAGAGTTAGATATGGAAGAGTGAAAAAGGTCTGTTTGTACCCTGGGGCTCTGAAGGATCCAGCCAGAAGCCTGGAGCTCAGTATAATGTACTGTTTGAGTTTGTATCAGAAGATCAAAGGTTCTGCAATGGAAGGCTGATGGGTTGGTGCTGCAGGCTGAAAAGTTTGTGCAGGAAAGCAGGAGACGATGTCCAATACATAGACAAGGACGAGCTTCTCCCAACAAATAGAAGAAATTCCTTCATTCCGCATTTCCCTTTGATACCATTCTGGTGGTGGTCCCCTTTAGGGTGAGTCTCCCACTCCCAGAACTATGCTGATCCAATTTGTTTGACTGTTTCTTACTCAAATAGATACAATAAATCAACCATCACATTTCCTGAAATAATCTTATGTGTTTGATCATCTACTTCCTGCTTATATGGGAGCGGCATGCAGAGTACAGCATCAATAAATATTAGCCAATAACATGATAATTCTTCATTACTTCTCTCCATTCACCTATGTACCCTTCTGGACTGCAAATTCCATGAGTAATTAATCCAACATTTTTTCCAGCAAAACAACAATTCCCAACACCTATTATTCAAAGAAGTTTAATTTGCTCATAGTTTCAGTCCCTGATCAGCCAGTTCTGAGGCAAAGAAGTCATGATGAAATGCTGTGGCAGAGAAAAACTGCTTAGGTCATGGTGATCTAGAAGTAAATCACAGAAAGAGGGCCAGAGTGGAAAAAGTGAGAGAACATACAAAGATTCCAAGGCCAATCCTCCATAACCCATTCAAACACACCTGAAAGTGTGTTTCACCAGTCTGCAGTGAAACTCAAAGCAAATCAAATTGAAACTGCGCTCTGATTACCTTATCCCAATCCTTTTCAATTTATTACTCAAACATGTTCCCTTCAACTATACTTCATTTCCAAGTAAAAACAATAAAAAGTTGATAATTCTGCCTCACACAATTCAGTTACTCTGCATACAACCAGAAACTCAATAATCCATCCCTTCCCTCAAGTTCAAAAGTTCCAACAGTTTTCAAAAGCTCAAGTCCAAGTCTTTTTTGAGACTCAAGATCCACACATAGCTGTAAATCTCTGTGCAAATAATAATAAAAAGTTACATCAGACCATGGGCCCACCCTGCCTCTGAGAACTTAGTGGGAGCTTATATCAGGGGTGGGCTGCCCAGAGACTCCACCAAGGGCCCACCCTGCCACCAGGAATTTAGCCAAAGCCTGCATCAGGGGTGGGCTGCCCAGAGCCTCCACCTTGGGACAGCCCTGCCACCTGGAACATCCAGGAGGCCTGCCCAAGACTGAAAACTACACTGGACTGCTACAGATGGGCGCGCCCTCCCACCTGGAACATCAGAAGATCTCAGCGGTATCCAGTTAGTGTGAGAAAATTTGGAACTTTGCTCCCAGGTGGTGAACTTTGGACTACACTGGATTGACTGTATCAAAGTGATGAGTATACCCCTAAAATAGAGGTGTACAGGGGATAAATAGGGCCAGTAGTAAAACCCCCTCCAACTAACTGTAAGACTTTGGGGTGTCTGAAAAGAGTGTGTGATCTCCTCCTACACACAGAAAACACCAGGCAGAGTGAAAATGACAAAACAAAAAAGCAAAATTCAGTCTCAAACATATAGTTCACCAGAAGCAAGTATAGGAGACATTGAAATAGAGGACCCCAAAAGTAATACACCAGGAATCTCTGAAAAGATAGCCAGTGAAATAAAAAAAAACAACTCCATCAGACTATAGAGGAAATCAAATTAGAAGTAGTTTCCCATGTAAAGATAGAAATAACAACTTTAGTAAAGGAGTTGTTGAATGCAGCTAAAGAAGAAATAGAGAAAAAAGTACATAAGCATGGGAAACTGATTGAAACTTTGAATGAACAATATAGAAAACAAGCAGAATTCATGAAACAAACTCAAAGAGACATCCAAGAAACAAAAAAATTCTATTGAAAACATGCAAAACCGCCTAAAGGAAGCTGAGGATAGGATTTCGGACCTTGAGGACAGGATCACAGTTAGTGATCAGGAAAGGATAGAACTTTTAAAAATAACAAAGCAGCATGAAATGACAATCCAGGAGCTTCATCATGATTCCGAGAGCAACAATATAAGAATAATGGGCATTAGCAAAGATACAGGAGTGCAGGCAAATGACATACATAAAGTATTTACAGAAATAATAGCAGAAAATTTCCCAAACATGGGGAAAGAATCTGATATGCAGATAAGTGAGGCATGTAGAACACCAGTCACAATCAACATAAATCCACACCCAGACACATAATAATTAAGATCTCAGACTTACAGCATAAAAACAGAATATTAAAAGCTGTCAGAGAAAAGACACAACTCACCTATCAGAGAAAACTCATTAGAATCACGGCATACTTTTCAGCACAAACCCTCAAGTCAAGAAGAGCTTGGAGTGAGATATTTCAAGCCCTGAAGGAGAACAACCTTTAACCCAGGCTGATGTACCCAGCAAAACTTTCATTCAAATTTAATGGAGAAACAAGATATTTCCATGACAAAGAACAACTGAAGAAATTCATGTCCACCAAACCAACCCTAGAAAGAGTACTGAAGGACATACTAGACAGAGATGAAAATGACCATAATCCCCAAAACAACAACAGAAAGAAACCTCCAGGTAGGATAAGCAATTAAATAAGAGGAAAAGCAGAAAGAAACAACAGTAACATAACATGGCAAAGTCGAGCCAGTACATATCAGTGCTATCCATAAATATAAATGGCCTCAATTCACCTATAAAAAGAAATAGATTGACAGAATGGATCAAGAAACAGGACTGCACAATATACTGTATACAAGAAACACAACTGACCCAAGAGGAAACTCAAAAGATTAAAAGTCAAAGGGTGGAAATCAGTATTTCATGCAACAGGATCCCAGAAAAAAGCAGGGGTAGCTATTCTATTTGCAGACAACGTGAACTTCAAACCTAAAATGATTAAAAGAGATAGAGAAGGTCACTACATACTTGTTAGTGGTAAAATTCAAGAGGAAGAACTAACAATTATAAATATATATGCGCCAAATACATGAGCACCCAGCTATATAAGACAGATACTAATCATATGAAAAACCAAATACACAAGAACACAATTATAACAGGAGATCTTAACAGCCCATTGTCACAAAGAGATAGATCAACTAGACAAAAAGTCAGCAAAGAATAATAGAACTGAGTCATACCTGTGAGCAATTGGACTTATTAGATATTTACAGAGTGTTCCACCCAACTACATCAGAACACACATTCTTCTCAGCTGCACATGGGACGTTCTCCAAAATAGACCATATATTATCCCATAAAACATTCTTAAGTAAATGCAAAGCTATTGAAATCATACCATGCATAATATCTGACCATCGTATACTAAAATTGGAAATTAATGGCAAACAAAATTGTAAAACCTACATAAATACATGGAAATTAAATAACAGCCTTTGAACAGCCAGTGGGCTACAGGTGAAATGAAAGAAGAAATAAAACAATACCTACAATTCAATGAAAATATAGAAACAACATACTGTAATCTGTGGATGCAATGAAAGCAGTCTTAAGAGGGAAATATATAGCAATAAACTGTCATATCAAGAAAACAGAATGAGCACAAATAAACAACCTAGTGCTCCATCTCAAGCTTCTAGAAAAAGAAGAGCAAGCTAAACCCAAAGCTCATAGAAGAGAGGAAATTGTAAAGATTAGAGCAGAAATCAATGCAATTGAAACTAAAAAAATAATACAAAGAATTAATGAATCAAAAAGCTGGTTTTTTGAGAGAATAAACAAAATTGACAAACCACTGGCTAACCTTATCAAGAGAAAGAAAGAAAAAACCCAAATTCATGGAATAAGAACTGAAAAGGGAGAAATTACTACAGATCCCATGGAAATTCAAAAGATCATGAATACCTACTTTGAAAATCTCTACTCACATAGAGTGGAAAACACAGATGAAATGGACAGATTTCTAGAAACATATGAACTACCAAAGCTCAGCCAAGAAGATATAGCAATTTTGAACAACCCAACATCAGCTATTGAAATTGAAAATGTAATTAAAAACTTACCAACAAAGAAGAGCCCAGGTCTTGATGGATTCACAGCTGAATTCCACAAGAAATTTAGAGATTTGATGCCAGTACTCCTTCAACACTTCAATGAAATTGAGAAAAAAGAAACCTTCCCTAAATCATTCCTGGAGGCAAGTATTATTCTGATACCAAAACGAGAAACCAAAAAAGAGAACTATAGGCCAATGTCACTAATGAACACTGATGCAAAGATTCTCAACAAAATACTGGCAAATAGAATGCAGCAAACCATCAAGAAGATTATACATCATGACCAAGTGGGGTTCATTCCAGGAATGCAGGGATGGTTTAACATACACAAATCAATAAATGTAATACATCACATCAACAGAGCCAAAAACAAAAACCACATGGTCATCTCAATAGATGCAGAAAAAGCTTTCGACAAAGTCCAAGACATGTTCATGATAAAAACCCTTCAGAAATTCGGAATACAAAGCATCTACCTCAACCTTATAAAGGCCATCTTTGACAAACCAACAGCCAACATTATACTAAATGGACAAAAACTGAAAACTTTCACTTTAAAATCTGGAACAAGACAAGGATGTCCACTCTCACCACTCCTTCTCAACATAGTTCTAGAAACAAGAGCCAGGGCAATCAGACAAGAGAGAGAAATAAAAGGAGTAAAGATAGGAAAGGAAGAAGTTAAACTATCACTATTTGCAGGTGACATGATACTCTATATAGAAGACCCAAAAAACTCCATTAAAAGACTGCTAGAGGTAATAAACAAGTTCAGTAGTGTAGCTGGATACAAAGTCAATGCTCAAAAATCAATAACATTCCTGTACACAAACAAAAAAACTCACTGAGAGAAAAATTATGGAAATATTGCCCTTTATAATAACATGTAAAAAAAATGAAATACATAGGAATCAACCTAACTAAAACTGTAAAAGACCTATATGCTGAAAATTATACTATGCTGAAAAAGATTGAAGAGGATATTAGAAAATGGAAGGACATTCCTTGCTCTTGGTTAGGAAGAACTAACATTGTGAAAATGGCCATACTCCCAAAACTGTTATACAGATTTAATGCAATCCAATCAAAATACTATTGACATACCTCACAGATCTAAAGAAAACACTCCTAAAATTCATTTGGGAACAGAAGAAACCTAGAATAGCAAAGGCAATTCCAGGCAACAAAAGCAAGGCAGAAGGGAATCTCAATTCCTGACTTGAAACAGTACTATAAAGCCACAGTGATAAAATCAGCTTTGTACTGGCAAAGAAATAGACCTGAGGATCAATGGAACAGATTAGAAAATGCAAGCACAACTACAAAGACACTCAGCCACCCGATATTTGACAGAGGGCTAAATATGTCCACTGGAAGAAGGATAGCCTCTTTAATAAATGGTGTTGGAAAAATTAGCTATCCATATGCCAAAGACTGAAACTAGATCTATGCATATAACCATGCACAAAACTAAAGTCTAAATGGATCAAAGACCTCAATATTAAAACAGAAACACTAAATCCACTGGAAGACAAGGTAGGTAGAAGTCTTGGAGACATAGGGGTAGGTAGACAATTCATGAACAAAACGCAAACTGCACGGGAAACACTTCAAAGAATCAACAAATGGGATCTCACATTATTGAAAAGTTTCTGCACTTCAAAGGAAATCACCAACAGAGTGAAAAGAAAACCAACAGAGTGGGAAAGAATTTTAACTAGCAACCCCTCAGACAAAGGACTTGTGTCCAGAATATATAAAGAATTGAAAAACATCAAGCCCCCCAAATTCAAAGACCCTCTCCAAAAATGGGCATCTGAAACGAACACACAGTTCTCAGAGAAAGATACACAAATGGCAAATAAATACATGAAGAAATGTTCACCATCACTGGTCATTCAAGAAATGCAAATTAAAACAGCATTGAGATTCCACCTTACTCTGGAAAGAATAGCTCCCATCAAGAAATCAACTGATAACAAATGTTGGTGAGGCTGTGGGGAAAAAGGAACACTGCTCCACTGTTGGTGGGAATGTAGACTGGTGCAACCATTATAGATATCCATATGGAGAATTCTCAGAAGACTAGGATTGGAAGTTCCATTCAATCCAGCTATCCCCCTCCTGGGTATTTTCCCCAAAGAACTGAAAAGTTCATATCACAGTGATATATATGCACCCATGTTCATAGCTGCACAATTTGTGATAGCTAAATCCTGGAAACAACCAAGATGCCCATCAACTGCAGATTGGATGAAAAAGATGTGGTGTTTTTACACAATGGAATATTACTCAGCTATAAAAAAGATGATTTTGAGGCCTTTATAGGCAAATGGAGACAACTTGAGACTATCCTCATTAGTGAAATAAATAAGAATCATATTTATAAATATCATATTGTGTCTCTAGTGTAAAAAGCAAATAAGAACTACAAGTGTAATAAACCAAAATGTGTAATTGCTATTGTAAAAAAAAGGAAAAGAAAGTACTCTAATGGATATAACTGCATGTAAATTTGAGTGTGTAAAATAGATGACCGTATTACTGAATCTTTGTTGGATCTTTGAGCAAAACTGTTTGTAGTCTGACTGTTTGAATATTTACTATGTACCCTTTAATTTTGTAACTTGAACAACTACATCCAAGATGACAGTACATAATTTATAAATTACTGATTTCTTAGTGGGACTTTTTCTCATTCTCCTTTTTCTTTCTTTCTTTTAGAATTCTGTATTGTTACTACCCTTTTTTCTGTTTTTTTTCTTCTCTTTAAATAAAATTTTAAAAATGTATACTTGCTATTGTAAAAAAAAAGAGGAAATATAAAGTGCTATAAAAGATATAGCTGCATGTCTGTTTAGATGTGTGGGATTGATGACCATATTTCTAGGTTCTTATTGGATTGTTGAAGAGATCTGTTTGCACTCTCACTGCTTTAGTGTCCACTTTGTGTGTTTTAATCCTGTAACTTGAATAACTACTTCTAAAAGAACAATATGTAATGTATCAACTAGTGATTTCTTACCGTTTATCTTCTTTTCTTGAAATTCTGTAATATTTCTACCTTTTTCCTGTTTTTTTCTCTTTAAATAAAAAATGTATAATTGCTATTGTAAAAAAGAGAAAATGGGAAGTGCTATAAAAGATATAACTGCATGTATATTTATGTGTGCAGGATTGTTACCCATATTTCTTAGTTCTTGTTTGATTGTTGAACAGACCTGTTTGCAGTCTCACTGCTTGAGTTTCCATTTTGTGTGCTTTAATTTTGTAACTTGAACAACTATTTCTAAAAAAGCAATATGTAAGTTATCAGCTAGTGATTTCTTACTGTTTATGGTCTTTTTTTTGAAATTCTGTAATATTTCTCTCCTTTTTCTGTTTTATCCCTTTAAATAAAAATTTTTTTTAAAAAGTTACATCATCCCAAGGAACAATGCTACAGCTGAACATTATCATGTAGAAAGGGAAGAATAAGGGGATATAAAATAATTAAGACAAATCAAGACTAAAATTCAGCAGGGAAAACATTGATTTCTCTAGTTCCATATCTGGATCCTGAGACACTGGTAAAATATGAGTTTGAAGGCCTTGGTAGCCCCACCCCTTGGAAGTTGCTGGTTGCAGTCTTTACAGCCTCACTCATGGGCTGGCTCCATTCAGAGTCTACAGCGTTCCTTGGAAGAAATGCCATATTCGTAAAATTTCCAATTTCCTGCGGTCTTCACTGTACCTTTGGCTTCATTCCCCTGCTTCACACATTGCCCTCACAGAGGCTACTTATTTGGCATTCCGAGACATCCTTTGAAAGAAGAACGCTTCTATGATCCCACAACTCTCACATTCTGCATTCCAGAAAAACCAGAATCACAGGAAAATAAATTAACTGCTCAAGCAGTAGCCATGCTCTCTTAGACCATGACTGCAGCAACCTCTGAGCACCTGGTGGGCTAAACATGGTGAAATGAATCTTGAGGAACCAATTTCCTAGGTACACCTTCTTAGTTAGAGGTTTTAGGGACTCTTTTTTTCAAAAGAAATGTTGAAAATGTTGGCAAGGCTGTGGGGAAAAAGGAACAGGCTGTGGGGAAAAAGGAACACTTCTTCACTGTTGGTGGGAGTGCAGACTGGTGCAACCACTGTGGAATCAGTATGGAGATTCCTCAAAAAACTAGGATTGGAAGTTCCATTTAACCCAGCTATTCTCCTCCTGAATATTTTTCCAGAAAAATTGAAAAGGTTATGTCACAGTGATATATGTGCACCCTTGTTCATAGCAGCACAATTTGTGATAGCTAAATCTTGGAAACAACAAAAATGCCCATCAACTGCAAAGTGGATGAAAAAAATGTGGTATTTTTATACAATGGAATATTACTCAGCTATAAAAAAGGATGATCTTGAGGCTTTCATAGGTAAATGGAGACAACTTGAAACTATCCTCATTAGTGAAATAAATAAAAATCATGTTTATAAATATCACATTGTGTCTCTAGTGTAAAAAATAATAAAAACTGACAGAGTAATGAGATCCAAAAAGCATAATAGATATTGTAAAAGTGAAAAGGAAGGAAAGTGCTCTAAAGGAGATGATAAGTCTTGCTGATTACTGAGAAACCAGGGTATTTTTCTTTTTGTTCCTGTAAAATATACCTAGTTTATAATAGTACTAATCTTTTTAATATCTATATGTTATTAGCCCCATCATTACAGATGGTTTCTTTTGGGTCAAAATTTAAGTTTTTCAAAATCTTCTGGCCTTTTGCCCTCAATTCTCACTGTCAATCTGGTTTAAAATAGTCAACTATACCCTTACCACAGCCTGAATTTTCAGCTGTCTTGAAATTTCTTCCTTCAGATTAATGTAAGTCTTCTGCAAAGTCTCTGGACATGAGCAAAATATAGATAAACTTTTTGCCATGATGGTCTTTAGTGCAATTACAAATGAGATAGTCCTTGTTCCCAACAAAAGTCTCCTAAACCTGACCCTTACTGTCCATATTCTTATTCGATTCTAGTTCTCTGAGCTCTAACCAAAATCATCCATCAGGCTCTGTTTATAAAATTCTGTGGTATCTGTTGCCAGCATTTCTAAACCTTTCTCAATGACTTTTGCCAACCAGTTTCAAAGGCTTCTAAACCCTATGATCAGGCACCGTTATAGCAATTACACCACTTTTCTATACTGATATCTGTATCTGCCAGCTTTCTTGTCAGTGAAACATAATACACAATACCCTCAACTTTAAAAAGAAGAGGCTACATTTGCTCATGTTTCACTCCATAATCAATGGGCCTTGAGGCAGAGATGAGGCAGAAGTTGTAAAAAGCAAAGCTGCGTAGTTCGTGGTGGATGGAAAGCTGCACAGGGGAAGGATGCTGGAGTGAAAGGGGTGAAGGGCTAGATGTAGACCTTCAGACCTCCATTTTCATACCTGACCCACCTGAAAGTGTGCTCCATTAATCTCCAGGGCAGATCTCAAAACCAGTCAAGTTGAAACTGCCACAAGAATAAAGACTTCATTTTTCCCTTGTTGATGCGTGTGTAGGTGTGTGTGCGCGCGCATGCATGCATGCACGTGTGTGTGTGGCACTATAATTGAAATGGGCCTTCACGATGAGCTACATCTGTAGTCTTTAAAACAATTTTTTGTTGAGATAGGATTCCACTAAATTGCTAACTTGCCCAGGTAGCTTGCAATTCTCTTGCCTCAGCTTCCTGGAGTACTGGAATTGCAGGAGTTCATCACCATATCCAGCTTCATCCTTTCTACTCTTATAATTCTTGGAACAGAAGAAAAAGTTGCTGATATAATAATAGTTTGATACTCAGATAAATAGTCAAATAACATGAGCTTTTTAGAGAATTCGGAGTTGTAATGAGCCATAGTTATAATACAATTTTCCCTTTTAGGCTTATAAAACATACAATCTTTCCTTTTAGTACTATAAAAAATACTGAAGTCCAGGGATATAGCTAAGTGGCACAGCGCCTGCCTGTCAGGCACGAGGTCATGAGTTCAACCCCTGGTACCAAAAAAACAAAAAAATACTGACGATGATGATAGATTTTAAATCTTATCCAGAACAATTATTAGAAACTGTGGTATATGTAGCTTTGCTCAGCAAAACGCTTCCCATTTCTCCTCTTGTGGTCCTGCTCTACCAATTACTCTTCTCCACTGGCTACCACTCAAATTGCATTTTTATATTCATCATGACTAAAAAGCAGCTGAATCACACATATAAGTGGCAGTGGTCTCAACATGTATATTTCAGGAGGACTGTTTAGATTTTTCTTTCTTTTCTTTTTTAAATTCTTGCAACACAGTGCTTTGCATATGGTAGCAACTGGAGATATCTCCTCAGCTCTTATTTTAAATTAATTTGTTTTGAGACAAGGTGTCATTGTCCAGGAAAGCATTACACTTAAAATCCTCTTGCCTCAACCTCAAAGCAGCTAAAACTTATAGGTGAGTGCCACTGTGTCCTGCCATGTTTGCATATTTTACTTCCCTTGCAGTTTCTCTTCCAAATTGAAAGTTGGCACAGAAAAGAAGGGGCAAGGGTGATACAAATATTCCCAGATGATAATGGTGTATACCTGGGAGGGGCTGGGAATGAAACAAAGTCAAACTGTGGGTGATCAAAGGGTAAAGACGAAAATGTTTGCATGTTCTAACAGACTTAAACTTGTGAATACACAAGTTTTGGGAAAAATTGTCTGCAAAGGGGAACTCTGGAAAATCTATCTGCCATACAAATATTGTTGTTTGTTGAATCACAAACTAATAATTATAACATGCATATTTATTTGCATATTGCAAATTTTAGTAATTATGATTATTATGATATGCACGTTTATCTTACTAAAGAAATGAATAATCTTAGGGGAAGATTTACATTCTTATATTCTGCATTAACAAATTCCACAAGAAAATATAGAACAGACAGTATTATGTAAATGTAAGAGATGATTAAAAAGCATAGGATTATGTTGTAATGAGAATTTTTGTTATTTTAGTTTATTACATGTGTAGTATATAATGTTTATAATAAGAAACAGTTTTATTTTAGTTATAAATAAAATTAATGTAACTAATTCTTTGCCCTAAGCTTTTCTTCATCAAAAACTCTCATATTACTCTCTCTTCAAACATATTAGACTACAATACCTTTCTTCCAACGATTGACACTAGATCAGAAAGCCTAGGCAAACTACAAAGCATATTCTACTGCCCTCTGCTGGAATATTGAGTGAATAACCACTCAGGAATCATGGCTGAAGCAGAAAAAATGGCTGTGCCTGTAAAAATTTAACAAGTAGACATCTATCATCCTCAAATGAATGTTTCACTTAATATCGAATATAAGTAAATGATAGATATATAGATATATACATACATAGGAAACAAAAGATTATTCAGAGATCAAGCGGTGGATCTATACTATGCAACAGTATTAGATCTATATATGGGACTAACTTGATACCGCACAAACTTGAAAAATAAAACTTAAATAACACTTTATCTATGATAGACTTTTATCAAGTAGGGAATGTGGAAAGGAATGATCCTAAGTGAAAACAGTGAATTTACCCAGTAAAGGAAAGAGATCCAGGTTAAAATGTGGGAAAATTGGTTACAAGGAGGATATCAAAATATAAAAAAAGAGCAAAATAAGATAGATAATAGGTATAGGGAGATAGAGGTTCTTTTTTATTTTTTTATTTAAAGAGAAAAAAAGCAAAATAGAAAAAAGGGAAGAAACAATACAGAATTTCAAAGAAAAAGAAATAAAATAAACAGAAATCAGCAGTTGATAAATTACATCTTGTCTTCTAGATATAGTTGTTCAAGTTACAAAATTAAAGCACACAAGGTGGACCTTCAAACAGTGAGGCTGCAAACAGTTCTGTTCAACGATCCAACAAAAACCTAGCAACATGGTTATCAATCCTATACACTTAAGCATACATGCAGTTATATCCTTTAGAGCATTTTCTTTTCCTCCTTTTGCTTTTCAAGTCCATTATCTGTTTAGTTATATCATGTTTCAGCTTGCTCAGTACCTTACTGATGTTTTGTTGTTATTTACTTTTTTATTTATTTATTTTAATTTTTTATTATTTTGAAGGTAGCAAAATACAACAGAACAAGATAGAACAAAGCCAACTGAGACAGTGCAGTGAGATTGGTACAGAAACCCTCAACAGGTTACTGGCATAACTGGTAATAGGTACCATAGTATATCCTGTCATCTTCACAACAGTTGTTGTTTCAATCAGGTATAGCCAAATCAAAGGAAATACAGGACATTCTAGAACTTACCAAACAGAACATTTAATAGAGCAATACCATTAATCAGAACAAAGCAAAACACTGATAACAATACTTGCCTTCAAAAAGATGGCAGAAGGAAATCCCCACTTTTTATTACATTGCATACGGTCAACCTCTCAAGAGATGTCTAGATCTCTGGCTCACTTGCTAATGGGTGGTGGTGCTGCTGGTGGTGGTGGTGGGTTGGTTCTTAGTCCGCTTGTCCATAGGCTCATGGGAGCCGCTGAGTGATTCTTCTTCTGCCTCATACCAGGGGCACTTACTGAGAGGGCAGGCAAATCGCCATTCTGTGCTGTGCCTTGAGTCCCTCCATGGTCAGAGCTCTGAGGCTGCTGGTTCTCTTCCCAGCTCAGGCCTGGGCCACTTCCTGAAAGGGCAGGCAAACTGCCTTTCTGTGCTACACCCTGAGTCCCTCCATGGTCCGAGCTCTGAAGCTGCTGGTTCTCCTCCCAGCAAAGGCCTGGGCCACTTACTGAAAGGGCGGGCAAATTGTTTTTCTGTGTTGCTCCCTCAATCCCTCCATGGTTGGAGCTCTGGGGCAGCTGGTCGTCCTCCCAACTCAGACCCGGGCCGCTTACTGAGAGGGCTGGCAAATTGCCTTTGTGTGCTGCATCCTGAGTCCCTCCATGGTAGGAGCTCTCAGATAGAGATAGAGTGTCTGCCAATGAGGAGAGGACCGCAAGATGGAAGAAGGGAGTGAAGGAGATGAGAAAAGAATTGAGATGTGTGATGTACATGTACCAGTTTCTTATGAGGAATGTAATCTCATGTAATATAAAAATGTACTAATAAAAAAATGAAAACTAAGAAAGGAATAAATGAACACACAATATTAGAGTCTATTGTAACACGGTAACTCTTTATGGTATTGATCTACTTATTTATGAACCCTTTTGGACTGTAAAGCCCATCACAGTCGCTCAATGCGACGTTCAGTAAATAATGTCATTATTTGTACCTTGGTTTACCCATCTTTAAGACAGAAATATTTATTCCAACATTATAAGCATATTGAGAGTGATAACAGTTTGCATTATTGTTTTTGATCTTTCTCAGAATATGAGTATTATTTTTAATTTCATAATTAACTAAATCGTGGATTTCCAGCAGGTTTATGCAGAATGTAATGACTTACAAATATGATTGGTAATTTTTGGAAAACATGCTTTTTTCCTTTAAGATTAAAAAGACACAAAAAAGAAAAACAAAAAGCAACACAAACAGACAAACAACAAGAAAAAACCAAATACAATAACTGTACAGGTTTAAAAAACAAGGCGATAGGAATTTGACAATGGTTGTAATATTGCATATTGTTACCTTAAGAGGGTTGCTTAGATTAACAGATATAGACATGTAAATTTGAGCTAAACATATGAGTATTAACTGTTCTTTTCCAGTACAGAAAACATGTTGTATACTCCTTTGCCTATCATTTTTTAATTCCACTTCACAGTCTGAGATTTTTTTTGGGGGGACGGTAATCAGGTATCAAGCTCAACCTGTGCTTGCCAGGCAGGCACTTATGTCACTGAGCTATATCCCCAGCTCCTGCCTATCAGTTTTTAAGTCTGAATTATGCACTGTCTCAGAAACATTATTTCAATCACAGAGCTAAAAGTCAGCATGAGTTTCATACTCCAAAAAACTTAGACTCACACCTCAATTTTAAGAAAATATTTCACAACTATTAGTGCCAACACTTGGATGACAGCCCCATGAGAAAAACACTGTTATTATCTTCACTTTACAAATGAAGAAACTAAAGCAGAGAATAAGTAACATTCACATATGTAATCCAGAGTATTTATGGTGGAGTAAGGATTCAAGTCTAGGGCTAAAAGCTCTCCAATGTACTCTTAAGAACTGTACATTATATCACTTATCTTTTCTGAATCATATTTTCCCAATTTATGAGACAATATTCAGGAATTCTAACTAGCTAAATGTGGGGGAAGACTGTAGGAGCGTGAAATGCAGATTCTGGGACCTGATAGATCCTGAAGAAAATTGTCACAAAGTATGTAGTAGCATAATAACTCAGCAATTAGGGGATACTTGACATCCATCCAGTTTCTAACAGCGATGAATTACTCAGTAAGGCTATAGAAAGTCTCCCTGCAGAGGTCCTCTCTTGAAAAGAAATAAAATACCATCTTTTTCTGATTTTTTATTATAGACATAAGGTTAATAATGATCCCCAGAGAACTTGAAATGTCCCAATATGCACGAAAACTTGACCCCAGAACTCCCTGCTGTCAGGTGGGTTTGTCGTCCCATCATGCTGTGACATCCTTGCTTTCTGATTAGCCCTGATTCCTGACAGCACTACTGCAAAGTCCTAACTCACTTTTTGTAGGCTCAAATGAACCTAAACATAATCAAATCACCTATGTCAGTTGAAAAAGTATAAAAGAAAAGGGCTGGGGATTTGGCTCAGTGGTATAAACATCTACCTGGCAAATGTGAGGTTGTGAGTTTGATCCCTGGTACCAAAAAAACAAAAAAATACAAAAATTACTACTACATCTCCCTTTTTAAGTTATAAAGCATTATAGCAGCTGACAGGTAAAGGTTTCCCACCCCTTCCTTCATTCAGAAATCCTTTCTTTTATTTTAAATTCTGAAATTTCAAAATGACCACATTTATTCAAAAGCAAGTTACAAGCACACACACATTACTTACCTGCTTCTAAATTTGGTGGACCACTTCAATCTGGAATTTCTGAAATATGTATTAAAAGGAAAATCCCTTCACTGGTATTAATGATTTTTTTATACTAATGATTTACCAAATTAATTAAATCAATATTTCTGGAGGTAAAAGTTGAGAATATGTATTAAATTTGTACTCCTCACTAAAGCACTTGAAGTTTGAAAGTTGGTGCTTTAGTGTAGAGAATATAGAGGTCAAGTATAGAGGTCAGCAAGCAACACCTTCAGAGCCTGCATTATTTGGATTCCTTGAATTTTTTTTGTTTTACTCCACTCCCTTCCTCACTCACCAGTATAATATCTCTCTGTCTCTCTGTTTTTCTCTCTCTCTGTGTCTCTATGTGTCTCTCTCTCTGTCTCTGTCTGTGTGTGTGTGTGTATGTGTCTCCTTTTGCCCCTTTCTTCTCTGGGTTTCTCTTCTTCTCTTCCTTTTTCTTGGTAAAAGTGGGATCTGTAAGCTAATAGATGCTTATGAATCTCAGATTAGAATTTATGGAGATACATAAATGGCTTATTGATTTAAGGCATATTTCTTAACTTTTTGCAGTATATTGATACTTTATATCAAAATTCCTTTCTGAAACTTTTGATATCTCTATGGAGATCACTAGATATCTCTCCCTAAAAGAACAGATCATTTTGAGAGAGCTAATTGCACAAATAAGGTCATCCCAGGACATTGTAAGGTCACTGGCTTTCAAGGACTCCTCTCTGGTCAGTCTTTTGAGAGAAAGAATCAGAAGAAGTGAAAAAATCATGAGAAAGCATATCTAATATTTCCTTGAAGGAGCTCAAACAGAGGATATCAGCTAAAGGATAGATAGGTAGATAGGAGATGGGGAAGCTCAGAGAGAGGTAAGAGAAGCAGCTGACAATGTGCCTAAGTTGGTAAGCAAAGGAATCTGATCTCCGTATCCTCACGATCAGTTTGCTGCGTGTTGAGCAAGCCTGCTGTGTGACTATACAGATTTATATAGCAGAAAATTGACACAGAAAAATTTTCTATTTTAAAGATAAACTACCAGTTTTATTTTTTAAATGAACTCTTTCAATGTGTTAAAATATGCTTCATAGCACATCTGAAAATTTCACAGTGAAACTCATGAATTTGTATAATTACTATGAATTAATTCATAGAAATTTCACTACCTGTTTATTAAAGACTCACTGTATCTGCTAAGTGAGAAGGAAGCTGCACACGGTAGTACATGTGTGTAATCCCAACACCCCGCCAGGCCAAGGCAGGAGAGTCACAAGTCTGAGCTCCACCTGAGACTCAGTGAGACGGTCTTACAATAAAACAACACTTTTATAAGAGCTGGGGATATAGCTCAGCGTGAAGTTCTTGGTTTCAATCCCCAGTACTGTGAAAGAGAAAATGGAGGTGAGGGTTTGTATGCTATTATGCACATTTTTATGTGTGGAAATCATCATTATATTTGTATTATTTTTCATAGTGAAATATAACTGAACTTCTTTTGAGATATTCTTAAAGATGTGAGTAAAATCAGCTCATATATCCATGGACTTTCTAAATAATGAAGAAAATTATTTTCTGGGCTCAACACCCCCCATTCATTTATTCAGTAAATAGGAAATAGAGATTTCTTGGTGACCTCTGCTATTGCAAACACTGGGGATATATCAGAAAATTTAAAAAATTAATCTTCCTTCCCTCATTGAACTGCTATTCTAATTTATGTAACCTAACAGGAAGAGGAAAATGCAGCAAACAAGATTTGGTTTCTAATTTTTATTTCCCAACTCATTCCCAATTGCCCATTTCACTTGTCTTGACCTCCCAATTTTCCTGTTTAATAATTTTCAAACACATTTTACCCACCTAATTCAATTGTTTTGAAATTTAATAAAATGGCATTGATACAGACGGCTCTGTACACAGATGAATCCAAGAGGTCTCTGTGATATATACTGAACCATAAGCCTCAAGGAGAGTTAGTCTTTCAGAAGGAGATGGCCGTACTGTTAAACACATAACGGCAGGCTCATTGCTGAACTGTGTGCTGTTGAAGCCAAATGATGCAATTAGAGGAATCAGTCAACATTCTTCTAACTGGGAGATGACTGCAAATTAGCACAAAGGTTAGGCAGAGTAAGTCTAAAGTTAGGAACTGAAATGATGTAACTTGCATGTTGATAACTGTTTAATAATAAATTGGAGAAGTAGCCAATTCTACATAAAAGGCGTAGAAGAGCATGCTGGAGGGTGTGGTCAAACAGAGAGCCTCGGAGGTCTCTGGCATGGAGCACAGCTGCTGAGAGGTCAGGGCTGCGGGCCAGGGCACAGAAGAGGGTGGGCATCCGTCTGGATGCTGATTTTTCTCCCACAAATTTCTCTTCAGAAAAAGTACATCTTGACAATGTCTATTTCTTCCAATGGTCAGAATTTTTATTCCCAGACGTAGTTAATGCCTAAGGTCTTGGAAGAAGGAGAGAACCATATGTGCTTCCCGTGAACTGAAAGAAATTGGCCAACATTATACTTCTGGACCCTCTGCTTGTACCTGTTTGAAAAAATCAACAGGTGAAGGAAGACTTTTGAGTCAGCCTTCCTCTTCGAACTTCTCTAGCGTGATTTGGCTTGGTGGTCAGGCATATGGTCTTTCCACAAAGCATACTGAACTTGAAAGACTGAGAAAATAAAATTAATATATGTTTGATACTTTAATGTACTAAGTGCCCAGAATAACCATGTTTTTTCAAGTCTCAGAGTAATCTGGTCAGTCAGTTATGAATGACTAGCAAGAAATCCAAAGCATCAATGGTTTACATAAGAAAAAGTTTATTTTTCTTTATGTAAAAGAAGTTCAAAGGCAATCAGTCCAAAGCTGATATAGAATTTGAGTGGTGTAGGCTTTCTATCATTTTACCTCCACTACTCCAGCCATCCTTGGCTTCCGTCTTTGATACATAGTTCAAGATAGCTGACTCCTACCCACACCGCAGACAATAGGAGTGAGGGAAAGAGACTAAATGTTCCCTTCTCCGCTGAGTCAGTTCCCTTGAACACCTTTCCAGAAACCTCACGCTTAGAGTTCACCAGTCATACAGTGATATAACCATCAAAGACTGTCAAACTTCTAGCAAAACTGATTGGCAGTAAAACTTAGCTCATGGAATTTAGTTACTTTATAGTAACTTTTATACTATAAAGTAACTAAATTCCAAGTTTGAATATAAAGTGCTTGCAAGTGGGAACAGAAAAAAATGGAAAACAGTAAGAGTGGGTTTTGTGAAAATGCACAGAAACCTCAGAATCAGAGGGAAGAGGATTGCAAATTGGAGCCAGGCCTTGGCAAAAGGGACAGAACTTGTGTCGAAGAAACTAAAAGAAAAAAAAGTATTTGTGAGTTTTTAATACTATAAAAGTGAAAAGTGAAGAAAAGTATTTATTTTCACCATTATTAAACACAATATTAAAACAAGAACCAGCTGTGAGAATTGGGCTTTCACCCTGCCTTACAAATTCATGAAATGTGTCCACATAATACATTATACCACTTTTGCTTCATGTCTATTAGAATATGTTGCAGACATTCATGCTCTTTTACCCCAAAATACTTGTGTGCTTCCTAATGCAAAAAAAATCATTCTATTATATAGCTGCAACATAGGAGCTGGGGGTTTAACTCAGTGGTACAGCGCCTGCCTGGCAAGGTCCTGAGTTCAATCCTAGATACCAAAAAAAAATTACTATTGATAAAATACAACTTTTAAATACAATTTTTAATCTGTAGCATTATTTATATTTATTCTAATAATTCCAATAACATCTTCTGTAATAAAAATATCAGATTATGTCTTGCATTGTCACTTCTTTTATTCTCTTTAAATACAAAACAGTTTTCAATCTCCATAATCCTGACTATTATTTTGTAGTGTATCTCTCAGAATGCACAGCTCATATGTTCTCTTTCATGAGGGGGGAAAAATGTTTACAGTAGAGATAAAAATACTATTTTACCCAAGCAGTAAACATTAGTACCACCAGGGATGACTCACATCAGCATTATTTGCCCTCTCATATGATACTATTTTACTTCTAAAAATGCATTACTGAGTCTAACTTCATGCTTATTTCTTTTATTAGGCTCATTATTCAAGCAAAAACCCTATTTCCTTATGCCTTCCAGGTCCATCTTTTATAATTAGTGATGAACCATGTGCATTTCTATCCTGAGTACTCAGTTCAGGAACCTATTTCCATCAAGATCTAAATAGATTGCAAAAGAAAGGCATGGCATATAAAGAGAACAATGCTGAGTATTTTCCTCGCTTAATACCACATTTGGATTTCTAGGTTTCCACAATCACTTCCACTATAGCTAACCAGGTATGTTCTCATTGTTTGTATAGAAAAATGTAGGGTCCAGGATTTAGCTCAGCAACATAAGCGCCTGCCTGGCAAACTTGCAGTCATGAGTTCCATCCCCAGTCCAAAAAACCAAACCAAACCAAACCAAAACAAAACAAAACAAAACCACGTAAACGCAAACTTTGAGTATCTGAAGAGGAAATTTAGTTCACATCCAATGTACTAGACTTTGAAAGAAGACAATTCCTTCCGGCAATTTTTAAACAGTTCCTAAAGTTACGTCATATTTTTTTAGTCAAATAGAAAAAAATTAAAGAAATCTTTTTAAAATTTTGTTAAAACAAATTTTCTGTCTCTTTCCCTATTAATGCCTACAGCACAGTACTTCTATTATCTGCATAGGAACTGAGAGTTACATTTTTCCCATTGTGTAGAGTAAAGGGAGTAATGGGAGGATTCAGGGGTAAGAACTTAGCTTTCCAGCCACGCCCCCAGTAGCCAACTCTTTTAACCAGGCCCCACCTCCTAATGTCACATGTAGCTATGAGCTCATCAGTGGATTAATAAACTGATGAGTGTAGCACTCCCATGACCCAACCACTATCCCAAAGCTCCACTTTTGAACACATCAAACTCTTGTGGGTCATTTTAGATATAAACTGAACATTCATTCCTGAGTTCCCAAAGGCTCTCACTAATCTCATTATATAAAATGGATTTATTCCATCTCTAAGAATTTCCAAACTCTTAAAGTTTCAGGATTGCTGAAAGGTCCAAGTTCAAAGTCTCTTATAAAAGTCTGGGCAAACCCTTACCTATGAGTACCTGTAAAATATGATCATTATGTATATCTAAAATGTAACAATACACTTAACTTTAAACAAACAAACAAACAAACAAACACAAAAAGTCAAAAGGAATTAAGCAGAGAGGTCTCACCTATGATTCTAATACCCTGGGAGGCTGAAAGAGGATAATTGCAAATTTAAGCCTAGGCTGGAAAACTTAGTGAGTTAATGAGATATTGTCTCAAAATTTTAAGTGTATACAATGACCAAACTCATTACAGTAAATTTGTATCTGCACATGATATACCTTGAGTTCTCTTTCCTTCAAAATTTTAAACATGAGGTGGAGCTCTTGTGAATGCAACTTGATGCAAAAGCCCTGAGTTAAGTCCCAAATCCTGAATTTAAAAAAATAAAAAAAGTTAAATTCTGAGTGGCACAATGTAAATATTCCCATTCCAACAGGGAAGAATACAAGGATACAAAGGAATCGGTCCAAATCCAGACAGAAAACCAGCAAGACAAACATTAAATTCTATAGTTCCGGGTCCAGCAGCCAGTGCATGTTGTGGTGTGATATGAACTCCAAAGGGCTTAGGCAGTCCTGCCCTACAGGCTTGCTTGTTATGGATCAACTTCAACTGAACTCTCTTGGGCTGGTTCTGATTGTTGTCTGTAGTTTTTTATCAACAGATAATCCACATTCCTAGCATCACCAGTTTCCTGGGGTTTCTAATGAATCTTTGGATTCTCTCACTCTCACGGTTTCACACCTGCCTGCTCATGAAAATACCTGACTTGCTTCCAATGACTTTTTGAAATATAAGTGGAAGCCTTGTGTCCCAAAACTTCTTGCATTTTCATGCCTGAAAAATCAGCACGAAGATCTGCTGCCCACTCAAGTAGTAGCTCCTTGTTCCATGGTTACAATGGGCTCAAGGGTCTGGATGACCAAACTTGGAGATACTTTTCCTAGGTGGCTTTCAGTGAGCAGGGTTCCCTGGGTTTTCTTTCTTCTCAAAGTAAAGTCGTTCAAAGGAGTTTATCCTTTTATACTCTTGAACCTGTGATATACAGGATTTGTCCAATTCCTGAGACGCATTTTGCTTTCTCTGTACAAAATATTTTTCCTCCTTCCCCTTTTCCTGCTCCTTCTTTTATCGTGTGTGTGTGTGTGTGTGTGTGTGTGTGTATGTGTTTTAAGAATTGAACCCTGGATATTCACACTGAGCTACATTCCTAACCCTTTTTTAGTTTTTATTTTGAAACAAGACCTTGATAAGTTGCCAAATTATCTAGACTGATCTCAGTCTCATGATCTTTCTACCTCAGTCTTCCATAGTACTGGGATTATAGGCAGGCATCACCAAGAATAGTTCAATTTATTTAAAATCAGGCAGCAGTATTCATGCCACATGTCTCAGCAGTAGACTGCCTTGCTATTTTTTCTGCCATGTTAATTAGTCTTCCGTCTTTAAATCCAGGTGCACACAGAATCTTAGGACATGGGTAAAACATAGACACATTTTTTTTTTTTTGCCAGGATGTAACATACATACTCTCTGGTCTATTTTTCAATAAAGTCTTTATTTTCAAGTGAGACTACAGGAGCCTGGTCCCTACTGTTGACATTTCTATCAGCATTTTAGTCTTGTGCACAAGACTTCTCATCTACAGATCCTACTGGAAGTATTGAAGCACATAAGTCAACACATTCAACATATGCACTTAGACCATTGCCCAGCACAAAGAAACAGTTAATAAATATTAGCTATCATTGTCACAGCCTAATGTGCTCAATATAAGTAATAGGTATCCCATTAATATTTTATATTAATGCATAATTAATTTGTTTTTATTTTAATTGTTTACACTGATGAGAAAGTTAAATATACTGGATAATTATTCCCAATGAAGAGAAATATGATTCTCAGTGTTATTATGATGAATTATAAAATTCACAAACAAGTGTCATGGCAAAATTATAAAGTCATTCAAGGAAATATAGTACTTCATTACCATTACATCTTTTCTCTAAAGAGTTATTTTGCCAATAGTACTTTTAAACTTAGTACTTTAAAACTTTTTTATTTTAAAAAGATTAAAGCCAAATTAAAAAAATGGGGTTATTCAAAGCAAAAGGATGGACCTAGTACATGATTTAAAACCACAATACAAGGTGATCTACAATGGTTAGCATGATGTCTCCTGCTATCTTCAATAGAATTACCCATATCATCAGATACAATAAATATGAACATAGCAGTACAGAACAAAATCAATAAAAACAAAACATTGGAGACATTATAGGACTTCAAAAGCGGGTAATAGATGTTATGAATTAAAAGCTGATGGTCAACTTAACACCAGATGAATTACTTCATCATGGTGCTGAGCGTAGATGTTCCACCTGAGGAAAGTTGCCAGCATACATAGAGATATGGAGAAGGAGAAGATAGGCGTTAATGCACTGAGATATTGAGACATTGTGGATTCTCCTACATGTTGCTGTTTGATTCATTGGTTCTCCTGGAGAAGCTCTGGTCCTCACATCTAGCATTGCTTCCTGGCTCCGGAGAGGAAGATGTGTGCCCTTTAATCTCTGGGATGAACTCATCAATCTGGCTTCCTGGCATGTACTCAACTGTGCTTATCATCAGAGGAGCTCGGGGCCCCCGTGTCACTTGGAATGGCTGTGGTGCTTTTCAGGACAGCCCTGGTCTTTTTTGTGAGTGTGTCTTCTCAGCTCTAGCATAGAACCCCCAACCTACCAGCACAGCTTTTTTACCCTGCTGGCATAGACTTTCTGGCTTCCACCGCTGACCTTTGGGCCTTGCAGCACATATTCATAAAAGAGACTGGCATGGATCCGTCTTGTGGACTCTGGACCTCCAGTTGGACTCGTGGGAGGCATTGTCATGGGCTCTGGGTCTTCATCTGGACTCATGTGGGACATTGCTGTGGGCTTCAGGTCCTTGGCTGAATATTCTATGTCTTTAGCGTTGTGGATAGATTTCCTGCATTTTCTTGTGTTAATTCTGGGTGATCATAAAAATAATATTATAAACTCCATGTCCTGATTCTAATTGTTCTCCTCCCAACCCCTGCCTACAACAATAGTCAAACCAGAATGGGTATCATACTGAATCTTATGGTCTTCATGGTAGTTGCCTATACTCTCAGACTTGATACTGTGAAACATTAACAGATTTGAATAAAATCAGACAAGACAAGACAGTAATCGAACAAGACATATTCAAATAAAATCAGTCAAAACACAGCAGTGAAAGCAATACAGGGTTTCAGATTAAGTTAACAGAAAATTAAAAATGGTTACTGTAATATATCCTGCTATGTTTGGAATTGCTGTCAATGCCCTCAAATCTAGTACAAGTAGACAAACTGGAACAGAATATAACCAAACTGAACAGAGCCATGAAAGCAATATGTGTTTCAAATCATGATACAAGATTACCAATGTCCTCTGCCTTCCTTTTTTTTAGACAATTTCTCCCCTTTCACTTTCCCAGGGTACATTTTGTATCCCACTAAATCCTTTAGTTTTTAGATTAAGGGGGCAACCCACTATTTACCTAAGTGGTTCTGAACCTTTTTACCCCTGAGCTTGGTCTCAAGTTGCATCCATTTACCTACAAGAGCCTCAAGGTTTTCCTTATAGCTGAGTAGTTCTCCATTGTATAAAGGTGTTATGTCTTTCCAATCAATCTGCAACCGATGGGCGAGCTACACCCACTTTTTTCTGGTTCCCTGTCACATGGAGCATTATTTTCTCATCTTTGACTTTCAGTCCATAAACCCTCTTTCAGGTTAAATGTATTTCTTAAATAGAGCAACTTGATGGACCCTATCTCATGATCCACTCTACCTGTGTTTCTTTTTATTAGTGTATCGAGGCCATCCATATTAGTGATTATGGCTAATCTTCTCTGCATCATCTCTTCCATGCTATTTTTCTGCCATTGGTTGTCTACTTTTCCCCTTCATTCCACTGTCTGCCCTGTTCAGTGAGTCCCTTTTGTCACAGTTCTTGAAAACATGGTCTTTTTTTTTCTCTCTCTAGAATGTCCTACACTATTTTTTCTAGGGTTGTATTGGTAGTCATGAACTCCCCCAGTTCCTCTTTGTCATGGAAGCATCTTGTTTCTCCATTAAATTTAAGAGATAGTTTTGCAGGGTACATCAATCTGGGTTGGAGATTATTTTCTTTCAGGGCTTGAAATACTTCATTCCAAGCTCTTTTTGATTTGATGGTTTGTGTAGAGAAGTGTGCTGTGATTTTGATAGATTTTCCTTTATAGATGATCTGTTTCTTTTCTCTGACAGCTTTTAATATTCTGTTCTTGTGTTGAATTTCTGGGATCTTTATTATATGTCTGGGTGTAGGTCTATTTTGGTTATAGCTGGATGGAGTTCTGTATGCCTCATATATTTGGATATCATTTCCTTTTTCTATGTTTGGGAAGTTTTCTGTAATTATTTGTGTAAATAGCCTTTGTATTTCATTTTTGTTTATCCCTGCTTCTTCACTCACATTTTTTATTTTTAAGTTATAGATCCTTTTGTCTTCTACCCTTTGTATTATTACTTCCTGGTTCCTTGTTATTTTTAAGAGATCTTTCCTTTTTTGATTGCAAGTTGCAAACCTGTCTTCAAGGTTAGATAGTCTATCTTTAGTTTCTTTCAAGTAGTTTTGCCAGCTTTCAGTGGAATTTTTTAATTTCCTGGCAATGTCTTTGAATCTGTTTCTTAATATTCTAGATTTTTTTTATATTCTTCATTGAAGGTTTCTCTCCTTTTTCTATGCTCCTCTATTCTTCCCTCTGTGTCTTCTTGAAAGGTACTTACCATTTCTTTTATTATTTTTCTTATATCTTCCTTTACTTGTCAATATTTTTGTTTTGAGTTCTTTTATAATGTCATGAAGATAATTCTTTATGTCTGATGCTTTTTCACATACCTCAGGTGTGCAACCCCTGATCTCTTCTGTGTTTTCCTCTCCTGGCCAGTAAGAATAAAATATCCCCAAACTCTTTGGTTTGGGGGCTGGAGACTTCTTCCTCTTGTCATGTTTCTGGTTTTTTCTAGACAAGTGGATAATTGGGGTTCCTGGCACTTCCTGTGTTGGCTACGACTAGTCTGAAGTGTTCTGGCTAGTGATTACTGCCTTCCCCAGTCTGCTGATGACCACTGAAGTACAAGCAGAGGTGAGGCAGGCTGGCCCCTCCCTTCTGAGCTGGTCAACCATTGGGAGTCTTCACCAGGTTAGTATGTACCCGGCAGACAGGACCAGTTAGGTATAGCTTCAAGAAAACCTTGTCCTTGGCTATTGGATCATGCACAGGGGCGGGACTCAATCCATAATTCTCACCGATATGCTCTGTGCTAGGAGTGGCTGAATGAAGCCATTGCAGTTCTGGTTTTCAACTTATCCTGCCCAACTCCAAGGTGTCATCCAGCCAATTGCCCACTCCTGCAGGAGGACTGAATTCCTAGCACTCACCATGAGCCAGTACAGATCTCTGAGCCGGTGCTGTTCTCTGCTCTACCACTCTGCTCCATGACCATATCCTCCCACCAAGGCCCTCAGGCCTGCCAACCCCCAATTCACCACAACCTTAGGACTTTGGATGCCAGTGGCATTTCATACACAATGGGACAGCTCCAGTGAGAGCATGTCTGGCTACAGCCTTCCATCCACATTTTTCTTTTCTTTTCTTTTTTCCCTTTAGTTTCTTCCTGGGTCAAGGAGATCTATCTCCTTCTATCTAATCTTCTTGAGGATGTTTTATTCCAACATCTGAACTGTTTCTCTCAAAGTGGCTCTTTACTTTGCTATTTATCAATCCGACATCTTCCCCAGCTTCCCTGACCATAAAACTTTTAAGAGATTCTTAAAATAGTTTTTGAGACAGGGTATCACTATGTTGCCCAGGTGAGCTCAAGTGATCCTCCTGTCTTACTATCCTAACTGTTAGTTTTATGAGTGTGTGTCTCCATCCCTGGCTTGAGTGTCTGTACATTTTAATGTCTGTATATCAGAGTATGTTCTTGTGTTGCTGTGTGCTTTTAATTGATAGATCTCAAGAGTTAAAGAAATAGATGCTTACATTACTTCTGATGATAAAGGTTACTAGCAAGAGGCAGAAGCTGATGAATAACTAAACATTAGAAGCTATAAGAACTGGGATTTCATTTCAACCTAGCTACTAAGTACCTTTTAATAAATTACTTTACCTTTTGAACCCAACTCTCCTTTGAAAAAAGTAATGGACCTCATATAATGACACCTTATATTCCTCACAGTTTTAATGTCGGGCTTCAAAAGTCCTAACATGGATCAGACAGAACAGGTTGATCAAACTGTTCTGCATTCTAAAAGTTGATTGAATTTAAATGGATCACAATTTAAATTGAAAAATAATTTGTTAAATTTTGTGAGTTAGGATCCCTTAGAAAACTACACAGTTACTCATGAATGTCTTCTCTTTGTGTCTTGTTATGGCTAAGAAAGGTTGAATAAGCAAACCCTGGAACAGGATTTCCCCTCATCAATGGTATAGTGATAATAACTCTACTGCAGAAGATATCCTATACATTGTGTGATATTTAGCAATACTTTGGACTTCACTCATTAGATCCCAGTGGTACCACTACCATCTGCTCAATTCTAGCAACTAAAAAAATTCTAGATTTGGAAGATAATTCCAGATTTGTAAGATATTTCCAAATGTATTCCAGAGATCAAGATCCCCCTCCATGTTGAGGATTGGATAGAAAGTTAATGGGTTATTGTATGTGGTATATGTTTCCTTTCTTTTCTTTCAACTTTTATACTTTATTTGCCTATTCATCTTTCCTTCATTATTTCAATTTTATTTTTTTTCTCTTCCTCTTTTATTCTTCTACTTTTTTTACTGTCTCTACTAATATACATTGATTTTGCCACTGTACAAAAACCACCTACCCATTTTGGGGTCGTGAAGACTTCCATTCAAATTTCAAAAGACATTGATTATGGTTTGGCTCTAAAATCCTAAATCTTATGGTTTAGAAGGTGAATAGAACATGAGGGCTCTGCACTCAAGAGGGATCTACCGCTGGAGTGTTCAGCAGCCTACTGTGCTGGCAAATGGTAGGGCTTAGTTGGATGTGGGTCACTGGAGGCATCACCAGCTCTTCATTTCACTCTGTGCTTCTTGTCTGCAATGGAATGAGGTAGTGTCTCCCACAGGCCCTTCCACCACACTGTTTCTGCCTGGAGCCAACCAAGCAGAAACAAACCTCTCCTTCTTTAGGCTGTGAAATAAGGGATTTTTGTCCCAAATACAGAAAATTGACTAATACAAAACTTGGTAGGGTTCATCATCACTGTGACTGTAACTGACTATGTGGTTTAGAAGTCTTTGGAACTGGTTTGCAGGAAGAATTTGAAAAGATTTGAAAATGCCCCCACAAAAAGACCTAGAATCTTAAGCCAAACTGGGTGGGTGATTTGGGTTGAAGCTCAGGTGACCAAAATGCTTACAGGAAGGCAAACAGTGAAAGCCAGGCTCAGGAGGTTTTACTTGGAAGCAGAGAGCACATTGATGAGAAGATTAGAGACATGTGTGGCACACTGTGTCACAAATTTGGGTTTGATTTCTCCCATATCCTGAAACTTTACATGAGACTGAGATTAAGGATGACGGACTAATAATCTGGCAAGAAATTTTCAAAGCAGCCCAACTTTCAGGCTGTGGTATGGGTCTTTTTGGTCATTTTCCCAGTAAAAATCAGATCCAAAAACAAACCTAAATAATTTTAAAAATTTGGTGATTGACAGATAAAAATCAAATATAAAGTCGGGGTCTAGAAGAACTTGGTTGCTAAAAATATTTACATTAACAAGAATCTAAGGAAATTTTTTTTAAAAGATGACTTAAAGACATTTAACATAGTGGTCAGACTTCAACTGTCATAAGCTCAAGGGTATAAAAATGTAGTTTTCAGTCTGAAAAATAAACTGGAATGTTTGCTTAAGAAGGACCTCATTAAAAAAAATTGGTTTCCTGTTGTTTATTTCACTGTTATCTGCCAATCAGGCACTTAATGGCTGTGGCTCAAGGAAATCAGGATACTGCTTGAGTGGGCAGCAGAGATTGGCATCATCCATGCAGTGCTGGTTTTTCAGACATGCAAAATGCAAGCATTTTTGGGTCATAGAGGCTTCCATTCAAATTTCAAAAGAAAGCCTGGGAGGCCAGGCAGTATACTGCTGACAGGGACATGTGTAAAACTGGGCGAATAAAGCCAAGGATGTAGTGGAAGAGTTGGAGATGCCAAAGATATGGATCACTGGCCAAAAATATTCTGCAGGCAGTGTGTGGAGCCATCCTAAGAAGAGGCCATGTAGATCAGAACCAGAAACACCAAGGGGTGGAGCCATCTAAGCCCTTTGGAGTTCACAACTTCCTTCAGCCTGCCCTAGATGCTGAACATAAAACTGTAGGATTTAATGTTTGCCCTTCTAAGTTTTGATCTTGCTTTGGACCAGTTTATTTTTATCCTCTTGACTCTCTTATGAAATGAAAATACTTACCCTATGCCATCTTATGTTAAAAGTGCTTAAGTTTACTTACTGTTGTTTTTTTTATTATTGTAATCAAAGTACATAGAATCTAATCATTCTAAAGAAAGTAAATATGGAGTAAAGGAGAGAATTAATGATGGTAATTTCTTGCATCTTTCTTCCCAGTCAAGCCCACAAATTGCTAACTGAAGTGTTTGTGATTTGATGATTTAATATAAGAACAAATCTATGTACTCTCAAATGTAAGACGGTGGCACTAGAGTGTATTCTTGTAAGAATAATCCCAAAATAAATAATTTCTATCTTCAATTGGAGAAAAAAGAAAGTTGTTAGGAAGTAGCTGTCTAATTTCATGCCTGATCCATTTTTTTCTATGAGTTGTATTTTCAAGAAACAAGAGTTTAGAAAGTTTATTATTCAAGCTGGTCACAAGTAGTGCGTGCCTGTAATCACAGCTGCTTTGGAGGCTAGGGCAGAAAGACTGCAAATTCAAAGCCCTTCTAGAAAATTTAGGGAGACTATCTTGAAATAAAAAATATAAAGACTGGGAATGTAGTTGAGTGGTAGAGCAACCCTGGGTTCAAACTCCAACATAGTAGTAATGAGGGAAGAAAGCAAGGAAGAAGGGAGGGAAAAAGAGAGAGGGGAAAAGATGTCATTCAACATGCAGAAACATTTAGTCACAGAATTCAGCTCTCAGAATATGAGAACCAAGAAAGTAAAATGACCAGCCAAAGCTAGATAGTATATTTGAATCTAAGTCAGGTTTAGTCTTACTGTCAGTTCCCAATCCAACGCATTTTGCATTCCTTGGGCCAAGAGTCAAAAAAAATGTGGTAAGAGATGCTGGCCTAGTAATAGGAATTAACTGGCAAATGCATAAACCAATACTTGGAAATGCTTAGGGTAAAATTCCATAATGAGAAAGTCATACTAATAGAACATGTAACAGTTTCTCCTTAAACATACAGAATTTGGAATCTCTGAGTATAGAGAGCCCTTCTTGGATGTCATCTCAGCCTAAGAGATTTATGTTTGTAATCCCACGGAAACATTCCTGGAATTCTAGCAAGTTAATTCCAGTTTTCCACCTCCAGTGCAACCCAAGGTGAGAATAAAGACACTAAAACATATTTACAGTTATGGAGGGCAAGGGGTCCTCTATCCAGCCAGCATGTAGGTTCATTGAAACAAAGGCCTTGTCTCAGGGCCCAATCCAGATTTTACTAATTCATGAAGAAGGGAATGGCTCGAGGATGAGTGACTGTGGGAATGGTGGGAAGTACATGAGTATTATGAGCTGAGTTAGCAAGGAGAAGTGAAAACACCTCTGCAATATGCAGAGAGAAGGATATGCAGAAAGACTAATCTGCATAACACAATTGAGGTAACATTTAATGTTTTGGGGACTGGTGCTTCAGTTCCGATACACAGACTTTTCTGCCCTGGGAATTCATAGCCTCTTATCTTGAGGGTTGATTCCAGTTGATAGCCCTGGAACCATGGCTCTTTATCTTTTCCAGCTCAACCATAGTTTGGGGAGTCATGGGGCAGGGTGGGGAAATGGGGACTGATTACACTTCACTACAACAGCTATCCCTGTTTACATTGCTTAGAGCCATTTGAAGGGAAAAGGAAATGGCCTAACTTGCTCTGTACAGATCAGTACATGGAGATAGAACCAGGTTTAGCCAAAGTGGAGATAATTTCTCTTTGTTCAGAGATAATCGTCCAGCTGGTCCTCCACATTGGAGGTCAGTGTGAACAAGTAGACAGCTTCACACACACATGCAAGCATTTCACTTACTAATCACAAATCCTAGAATTACTTTTTTAAAAACTCTTGCAAAAAGGGTAAAATTTGTTATAGCTAGAGCATCTAAGCACTGGATATGATAGATTACATAATGCTTTAACTTACAAACTAAAATATCACTCAATATAGTTTCATGGTCAACATCTCAAACTCTTCTCATCTAAGAATATTTCATGTCCTTTACAAATGCAAAATTAGACATGAGAAATATTTATTAAAAGAATAGATCCTACATGTACATCAGATGCTGAAAATATGACCTAACTCTTTGGATTCCAAGGATTTAACTCCTTGGGAGCTTTTACATAGCTTTCATGCTGGAAACTTCATATTTCATATATTGAATGAAATTCTCAAGGAAATAAGAAATAATGAAAAATTGAATGCCCATGATGAGTTGGGTCTTACGAGTTTTTTTTTTACCCTTTTAAAATCATGATGATTGGGTTAATAAAAATATAACAGCAGGAAAAGAATATTCTTAATTTATAAACACAGATAAACATTTTATAAAGAATCTACATATTCCTCTGCAATTAAGACTTGGAAAAGATCACATCTCTATTAATCACTTACTTATTTAAATCACTTAAAGTTTTTTGAAACAAAGAAAGTCTGGTTTTGAATGTTTTCACTGGATAAATCTTCTGCAAAATATTTATTTCTTTCAAAGATCAAATAAATGTCACTCAACAATGATAGCAAATGAAAAATTTAAAGGCCCTCATCCATGTCCTAAAAAATAAATTTTCTTTTCTTCATTCTACAGAGCCACCCACAGAAATCCTATTAAATATGGAAAAAAGTGTTAAAGTCTGAAGCAAAAACATGATGACAGATCAATGAAGTCATTTAATGTAGTTATGGTGATGTTGTTTCTACTAATATAAATCAGATAATCTGCGTTACGTGGAACATGGACTCAATAAATATGTGCAATTCTCCAATCAGATAATACACACATACACATGGAGTGGAATCTCCCACATGTATCACTCAATGCCAGTGCTTAACAATAATTAATTAATCTACTAAACTCACAAGGCAGTTCAATCTGAGCAACTACAGAGAATCCCAGCATCTTGGTGCTGCAAAGGACCACTGCCCAGGGCTGTGTGCCTCCTGCCCAGCTTCTCCTGCTTCTCACAGAGGTTGTCCAGGCTCTGCTGGCATCTAGTGGGGACTGGCAATTCATCACAAAAGAGTCTGTTCTTGCAGGACTTCAAATTATTTTGTGGAATTAAATCTGCTTCTTACTAACATCTTTCTATTGACCTTATGCTGTATCTTTACAACAACATAGAATTATTCACCTAAAATACTCTGAGCACATTTAGACCAGCCAGTTCACTAGATGCTTGCACTATCTAGCTAGACAAGACAACGCCATCATTTTCTCTTTAGATTCTCAAGTTTTTATTCCACTTTTTCAACTTTTTCTTCCTTGGCATGACTTTTAGGCTTTCTTTTATCTGGTTACTTTCTTGTGAAGAGTTTTGTTTTATCAATGTTAGTCTTCAAATCAGGATACCTTTGCTAGACAAAATGCCTGAAATGCATTTCGACCAGAAGAGAGAAATGAAGGATAGCAATTTATATGCTTCTAAACCAGGTTTACCAATTCAACCCGTAATTTCAATCAGCATATGGGTTTATCAGTATCACTCTGTTGGATATTATGCATATGTGGCTGCTTTGATTCAGAAGCCACAAAAATTCTAAATAGTGTGAAACTGTGGGTCTTCTATCTTCTTCTATGAGCCCCTTTAAATGCTCATATTTTTATTATTCTTAACTTTGTTAAATTATGAGTTTTGGGACTTGTTCCTTAAATCCTCATTCTATAATCCAGTGTCGTGACAATTCACCTCACTGTATAACACCTAAAAAACAATGGACATGTTTTCTAAGTATTCTTCCAAGTCAAAAAAATTCTTATAATATTAGAAAGAAAAAGATTAAAAACATCATTCTAGGGCCAACCAGCAATTGGAACTACTGACTTAAATTGGTTTTTATTAACCAATCAACCTATTTGGGGAAAATTATGCAAATAAGTACAAATTTGAAGTGCAAACAGTATACTTAACCTGCTAAGTGATTTGTTTACTATATTAGAAAGCAAAAGCATTTTATATATATTACCTCTTCTAATCATGATTACCTCATGCAATCAGTGCCATGTATATATTTTATAAAAGGAAATAAATTTCATGAAAATAGACCCAGGCTCAGGGAGGTTAAGTAATTTTCTTACACTTACAGAGGGTAAGTGGCAAATCTAGAGCTTACATATGCCTATTCTATTCCAAAGCTCATGTCCTTCTTCAAAAGTTAGGACTGTTTCAACTACCATGGCATCAGTAAATCCAGACAGGGAAAGTAGTGACAAACCTCTGAAATACTTGTGAGTCCAAGATATGCTGTGTCTCCAACACTCAGCATTAGTAAGTTTAGGACAAAACAGAAAACATGTGGCACAGTACTTAAAGAGCTCCTTTCCCCCCCAAAATTTATGATTCCTTGTCCATTGTCAAACTAAACTTGCAATTTTTCTTGGGAAAATTCCCCATTTTAAGTTTCTAGAATTATCTACTTCTCCCTTTTGGAAAAAAAGAAAATGTTTCCTGGCCTCTGCTATTAGCAAGTGCTTCCATTCTGCATACTTTATTAAATGTTACTGGCCATAGTTTCAAGATCACAAGTGCAAACTCTTTTAATGCATTACATATAATTTTTTAAAACTTAGATACTTAGACCTAGAAAAAAGCAAAGGCAATTCTGGGAAGAAAGGCAAGGCAGGAGGCATCACAATCCCTGACTTAAAGTTATATTACAAAGCTACTGTGATAAAATCAGCATGGTACTGGAATAAAAACAGACCTGAAGATCAATGGAATAGATTAGAAGACACAGTTACAACTACAAACATACTCAGCCATCTTATCTTTGACAAAGGGGTCAAACATGTTCACCAGAAGAAAGATAGCCTCTTTAATATGTGGTGCTGGAAAAACTGGCTTTTCATATGCCAAAAACTAAAACTAGACTCATGCCTATCACCATGCACTAAACTAAAGTCAAAATGGATCAAAGATCTAAATACTAAAACAGAAACACTAAATCTTCTGGAAAACAAAGTAGATAGAAATCTTGAAGACATAGGGGTCAGCAGAGAATTCATGAACAAAAATCAGACTGCAGGAGAAGTGCTTCCTAGAATCAGTAACTGGGATCTCAACTTCTTAAAAAGATTTTGCATGTCAAAAGAAATGTCCAACATAGTGAAAAGAAAATCCACAAGTTTGGAAAAATTCTTAGTCAACTGTCTCTCAGACAAAGGACTTTTGTCTAGAACATATAGAGTTAAAAAACAAATCAGACCCCTGAAATTCAAAGACCCAATCCAAAAATGGGCATCTGAGATGAATACATACTTCTCAGATGAAGAAATACAAATGGCAAATAAGTACATGAAAAAAATGTTCAGCATCATTGGTCATTAGAGAAATGCAAATTAAAACCATACTGAAATTCCATCTCACTCCAGAAAGAATGGCCAGGATCAACAATACTACCAACAACAAATACTGGAGAGGCTGCGAGGAAAAAGGAACTCTTCTGCACTGTTGGTGGGAGTGTAGACTGGAGAAACCACTGTGGAAATCAGTCTGGAGGTTCCTCAGAAAGCTGGTATTGGAATTCCCATTTGATTCCACTTCTGGGCATATTCCCAGAAGAATTGAAAACATCATACCACAATGATATATGTACACCCATGTTTATAGCAGCACAATTTGTAATATAGCCAGATCTTGGAAACAACCTAAATGCCCATCAACTGAGGAATGGATAAAAAAGATGTTGTTTGTCAGGGGTTGCGAGGAGAACAATTAGAATCAGGACATGGAATTTATACTATTATTTTATGATGGTCACCCAGAGTTAACACAAAGAAGTGTAGGAAATATATCCACAACACAGATGGACACAGAATATCCATCCAGGGGCCTATATCCCACAGCAAGGTTCTACACGAGTCCAGATGAAAACCCAGAACCCATGACAATGCTCCCATGAGTCCATCTGGAAGTCAAGAGCCCACAAAAAGGATTCACAATAGTCCGTTTTACAGATCCATGCTGGGAAGGCCCAAAGGTCAGTGGTGGAAGCTAGAAATTCTATGCCAGTGAGGAGTGTGCTGGTAGGTTGAGGGTTCTTCACTGGAGCTGAGAAGTCACGCTCATAATAAAGACCAGGGCTGTCCTGAAAATCACCACAGCCATCCTCAGTGACACCGAGGTCCTGAGCTCCTCCAACAACAAGCACAGTTGAGTGCGTGCCCAGAAGTCAGCATGACGAGTTTGTCCTGGAGATTAAGTGGTAGAAGTCTTCCCCTCCAGAGCTAGGAAGAGATGCTCAATGTAAGGACCAGAGCTCCTTACAAAGGAGAACCAATAGCTCAAACAGCAGCACTTAGTGAAACCCACAATGCCTCAATGCCTTTCTTTTTCTCCACATCTCTATTTATGCTGACAACTTTTCTCAGGGGGAATATCTATGCTTAGCACCAGGGTAATTTAATACCACTGGTGTTAAATTGACCATCAGTTTTTAATCCATAACAGATGTGGTATTTTTATACAATGGAGTACCACTCAGCTATAAAGAAGGAAAATTTTGAGGCTTTTATAGGTAAATTGATATGACTTGAGATCATAATCACAAGTGAAATAAATCAGACTTACATGTGTAAATGCCATATTATCTCCCTAATGTAAGAAACTGAAAAAGCAAATAAGATCCAAAATCTTCAATAAATATTGTGAAGAGGTAAGAAACTGCTCAAAGGAGAAAAAATAACTCAAGGAAAAGAAGAAAAGAAGGAAGGGAAAAGAAAAAAGATATAAATTTTTATATACACACTTAAGACAGCTAAGATGATTGTACTACTAATTCTATTAGTCCTTGGAACAAAACAGTTAACGTTTACAGGATTGGATCAATTTTGCATGTTTATATCTGGTAATCTGAGTAACTCTTTTGAAGATAAACATGCAAAATAACAACTTTAGTTACGTTCCTACCCTTTATTTTGAGAGCCTATATTGTCATTGTTTTGGGCTCTTTGTTGTTGTTATTTGTTTGTCTGTTTTGTTTCTTGTTTTTCTTGTAATTTGTTTTGTTTTGGTTTTGTTTTTCCCCCTAATACAGAAAGGACAGATGTACAAGGATAGGCTTATACATGCTTAGAACTTCTCCTAAAGAGTTTATAAGAATTGATTCTATTATGTGATGTTATGAACAACTACTTTGAAGTAAAAGAGAAATTATGGTAGCCTTTGCTGATTTCCTATCATCTAGTTGTAAAGTCCAGTAATGCTTTTATTCTTTTTTTTATTGGCTTTAGTCTGTTTTGTATTATTTGATTTCAATATGTGTGAAGGTATGGACAGCTATTTTGAAGAGAATAAGAGACATTATGGTAGCCACTGTAGATTTACTGTTGTCTTGTTTTAAAATCCTGTGTTGCTTGCATTGTTTTGTTCTGATCGGCTTTGTTCTGTTTTGTTTTGTTCTATTCTATTTAAAATAAAACAAATTTAAAAATCATATAAAAAAACTTAGCTGCTTTAATTATTTAAAGTACCCTATGTACAGCTAAGAAAATGAAGTTCTCTTCCTTCAAACTATATTGCAGGATTCAAATGTTTCTGTCCTTCTAAGATTCCAGTGTCGAAATCTGACTCTTAATATGCTGATACTACAAGGTAGGGAACTACCTAGATCCTGTGGCATTAGTGCCCTTTTGAAAGAGTTCCAAGGGAGTTTCATTGTACCTTCTGCCCTTTTATTTTTGGGGAAACATGGTACAGTCACAGGGATGGAGACCTCACTAAACACAGAATCTGCAGTCGCCCTAATTGTTGTTGCAACCATTGGATATATTGGCAGCAAATTTCTACTGTCCATAACGTAAGGCATTGTGGGGGAATTGCAAGGAAGGTTGTGGATGTACATAGGAATGTGGATTGATTGTAAACACACAAAACAGAGAAAGCAAGGAAAAGAGAAAAGATCATTAGAAGCACCACCTATAAAATTAAGAATTTAACCCAGGGCAAGAACCATCAGCATCTCCTGAGATCCACGCCATGTTGGAACTTCCTACATTCTGCCCCAGTGCAGCATAACTAACAAGCACAACTAACAGACCTACCAGGTATTTTGTTATAGCAGTCCAAACAGACTAAAACACTCTATTCTTATCCTTTCTTTATTTACTTCCTTCAAAAATAATGTTACTAAAGATTTTGTGATCAGTATTTAGCAAAAGATTGGGGCTAATTCTCCTAAAAGCCTCACTTCAGTTTTCAGGTCCTGAAATTTTGTTACTACATATTCAGAAAGAAATACTTTTATTTTAATTTGTTATTAATTACCACTTTATAATTTCATAAGTTTAATTTCTAAAAATATTTATAAAAGTCCATTTCTAAGGGTGAAGTGTGGATACCATCTGGCAAAATTTTCACTTTATAGATAAGAAAACTGAGACCTAGAAAAGTTAAAGAATTTGCCCAAAGGACTATAGTTTATAGCTGAAAAAAGAAACTGTGTTATGCTAAAAAACAAAAAATTATAAAATGAACATCATTCTGTACTTTTAACAAAATGCATAAATGTGCATTTTAGCAAGAAGTTCCAATGTAATGCTAATTTCTGCCAAGTGTCGCTTATATTTATGGTATATTTCGGCTACGATGTTACACATTGTATGTGTTTATTCATGCTTTAAAGGTTATATTTCTGCTCTACATCTTTCCAAGTCTTTATTTGCAAATTTTTTCCTTACAGATATGTACTGGTCTATTGGTTACATTTTGAAACAAAATTGTTTAGTGTTCTCACCCTTCAAGATTGCTTCTTCTTAATAAAATAACATGGAATGTCCACAGTGGCAGAGTACCTGCCCTGCATTAGTCATGGCAGAAGAGACATACACCTCTCACATATTGCATGTGAAATGCCATTGGTGCTGGAAGCCATTGTAAGCCTGCTACCTCATTTATTCCAAGCTGCACCGGACCTTCCTTAGCCCCTTTACGACCAGGAGATCGAAATTTGAAAACTTTCTCTTTGGCCACTTTACATCCCCACAATTAACCATAAAAGCCTATGGAATTCAGAAAATCTAAAATACTTTTAAAAATCTCTACTACTCCCCAAAATTTGAAAGCAAACAAACAAATTTTCAAAGTCCTTTTAATGCTCACAAATCATCTCAACTCATTATTGCATTATAAATTCACAAATGTACCACTGATTCAATATAATGGTTAAAATAGGAAATACTTCCTTTTCAGTGTTTCAATGAAACACTGAATATCACAGAGAATATAGAGATAATTCTACTCACATTTAATTTTTTTAAAACATTCTTGTGCAAATATTGGCTCTTCCTGTTTTTCCCCTTATTCACAAATCATGCAAACTTATGTGGTAACAAAACCATGTAGAGCTGGGCCTGGGAAAACGCTTGGTGGCTCAGTGCCTGTCTGGGAAGTACAAGGTCACGAGTTTGATTCCCGGAAGGAAAAAAGAAAAAAAAAAAAAACCTTACAGAGCTGTGAGCAGGTAGTTGAGTTGTAGTTTTGTGCCAATCACCAGTAATTTTTTTTTTTTTTTTTGGTACAGGGAATCAAACTCAGGGCCTTGCACTTGCAAGGCTGGCATTTACGCTGCTGAGCTGTAAATGGCCCTCGCCAATAATTTTTAAAAATACTGGTGTTATGATATCTAACAGAGTTTCCCCAAAATATACAACCTCACAAAAGTTTCAAAGGAGAAGCACGATGAGAAAATAAAGAGTCAAACTGTCACAAGGAAGCAAAGCTGTCGTGCTTCATCCACCAACCCTGACGCTTCTGATAAGAGGGTGGACAGGTGGGCAGAATCGGCGTGCGCTGGAGTCGGTGGGCAGAGCTTTCCTTTTGCCTATGCCTGAATCCAATGCAAAACAATCCTAGCAATTCCCAATTACCCCAAAACACTGTCGTCCCAATTTCATAAAAAGAGGCAGGAAGGCAGCACTGTGAGTTGGGAAAAGTGCTCGGGTACATGGGCAGAAGGTCTAAACGGGGGCTCTGCCTCCACTCGTCAACACATACCCAGGTCCCTAGCTGTGGACCTTCCCTCTGTCTTAATAATCAGACGGCACACAATAAATTTGTTTACAAAGATGTTAACACACAGTATCACATAGATTTTTCACAAGTGTTATTTTCATCACAATTATTCCCATTTCACAGCTCACTACACTGAGCTTCCGGTTACTATGTAGCTTTCCCCACCACCTCCAAAAACATGGGTCACGGCCCATGTACGACGCAATAATCCTACGTGTTAGCCTAAGTTTCTCTTTATTATTTTTGTGTGTGGGGAAGGTGGGAAAGGGAAACGCAGAGAAACATTAGCAGACAGTGACAAGGTGGTCCATCTGGAAAGGGACGTATCTTTATGGTGCCAGGTGGGGGGTCAGTAACAGAAGGAAGTGAAGTAACTTCAGACAATTCATAATCAGATTTTTAAATAAAGTCGACATTGGAGTCCTAGCAATTTAGCGCGATTTACCGTAATAGTATTTTGGGTTTTTTAAAGTCCTAAGCCTACACCTAAAACTGCCAGCAGAGGGCTCCACGCTAGGCGCGTTTGTTTAGCTACTACGTTTATTGGACAGTATTCCCTTGATTTGAGGACGAGTAAAGGAGGGTGTTATTAACTCTCTCTTTCGCCCTTATAAGCTAAAATAAGCATGAGTGGAAAAGGGAAAGAGTGTATAGCCAACCAGGATGTCTGGAGGGCGCTGTCCCCCAGGTGAGCGTGTCCGTGACCTGAAAAAGAACACGCGAAAACGGGACGCGACGAAAACGCGCGTCTGACTCTTCTCACCCTGGAAAACCTAGACTTGTTTCGCCTTTGCGTTTGCCTTTATTGAGTTCTTGCGGGCGTCCTCGTAAGAGAAATGCAATAGAAAGGCAAAGCAGGAGAAATAGGCTCAAATCAGGAAAAACTATTCTCAGGAGAGGTTGCTTTTGTTTATGGGGATTTTTTGGGAGGAGTTTGAACATGCTAGATGTTAAAACAATCATCTCTAAAATTAGCATCTGTAATAAGAGTGAACTTGCAAAATATACTTAGCAATCAATCGTTTTCAAAATCTCCGCCCTCAAAATTGCACAAAACGAAATTGAGCAGCTGTTCGATTTGCTGCTATAAAATTCCGACAGAGGGCGCTGTTGCCCGTTCAATGACGGAACGCTTCCAGGGAACTGTTAGCCTTGAAATTTCTAGGATTTTTGAATAATGCCCACAACAAAAAATTAAGTCGAATTTTTAAGATCATTATGCATTTTGGGGTACTTCTCTATAGTGTATATGTGTGCATATATTTTTAGGTTTATGTTTTATGCCTCATAAAACCAGACTGATTTCTAATTTTTCCAAAAGAATTCTGGTAATTTTTAACGAAACATTTCAAGACATTCCTACTTTTTAGAACACCTAATATTATCAGGAAATAAAATTACATATGAAAAACTGAAGTGATATATATATATATACATGTCTATAAACTCTTTATACTAACACACTATATATTTTTAAAATAGTTTTATAGAAAATATTATCCCTCTCAGTTTTTTAATTAAGGCTTAGTGATCATTTCATATTAATCAATAATATATTAAAAGGTAATAAAATGTATTAACAGCACCTAGAGAATAAGTTTTTCCAAATGGTTATTTGAGTTAAGATGATATTGAGGTAATAAGGATAAAAGAGTGGTTGATTTGAAAAGAAGACAACTATTCACATTAATAAATATGTGTCTGGAGAATCTGAATTTCCAAGTACGTAATCTTCCAAAATATTGAGCCGATTCATTTCAGCTCTAAAAGGAGGGTGTAGGATCCTTTTTAAGTCTCATCACACAATGAGATCGGGAAGATTGTCTTCTCATCTCCTAACTAGCTGGGGGGGGGGTGCTTCTAGTGGGAAACCTGTATGGATTCTGTGTGATTTAAGACAGAATATTAAAAGAGAAGAGGAGGACAAGGAAGGAAGGAAAACAGGAAGGAATGAAGGAAGGAAGGAAGGAAGGAAGGAAGGAAGGAAAAAAGGGAGGGAGGGAGGAAGGAAGGAAGGAAGGAAGGAAGGAAGGAAGGAAGGAAAGAGAGGGAGGGACAGAGTGAGGGAAGAGTGAAAGGGAGAAGGAGGAAGAATAACAAGGTATAAAAAAGAAGGGAGAGAGAACTAGAAATAAAGCAAGGGCTTATTTATGAAGTTCTTTCTGAAGCACCTTTGTGTTCTTGCCATTTGGCTTATGATAAAAATGACATTAAGAATCAGCAGACTTGTTTGTTGTGTCCTACGCGAAGCATCTCCGCGGTCTCCAGACGGGTGAAGCCGCCGGAGTGGCCCTGAGCTCTCGGCTCTAGGGCCTTGGTCCCGGCTCCAACAGAGCGGCGCAAGGCACTGTCTTAAAGACAGTCGTCCTCTACAGACTCGCTCTTATCAGGTTTAATAACTTCCACCCTAAATTGCCCCAACCCGCCTCACTCCCTCTTGTCATTTATTTTCTGCCTCAAGGGCAAAGATCTTCCTCTGTGCTTTCCTTACGGCTGTGGGGAGCCTTCTGCACCCTGAAAGGGAGACACAAACCGAAGAATGGGGGAGAGAGAGCCAGCGAATCCTCACTTCCTGATGAGACTCACAGCCTGTGTCTCAGAGAGTGCTTATTTGTAAGGTTTGGTTGAGTTCGTTCTCCTTACTAATGCTTTCCTAAAATAAACTGTATAAAGGACTCAGTTAAGAAAAGTATTCTGAAGAAAAATATCTAATATGTCCTAAAACGTTTTTGTTACTATCTCTTTGAAGAATATTCCGTTTAAACCATCTCACTCAAAAGATTCAGGTGACCATTTCTTGAGTCTGTATGATTAAAAGCACTGAGAGTTATAGACAGCAGACACAAACACAAAAAATGACCTAGCCTCGCTCAAAATGAACACTGACCGTGTGCGCACGTTGCCTACAACATCTGAGAAAACTTCATAAATTGGAGACTCCAGCCAAGAGAAATGGCTCATGGAATCCGTTTAAAATACAAACAGCCCCTAGAACAACAAGCTATATAGATGGGGGTGTCCTACAATATTTAAGTTTCCAAATGTGTTGAGCAAAATAACTAAAATATTGGAAACAGTCGCGGTGGTGGGCAGCTCTTTGATTCCACACTGACATAGGTAAAAGTTACAAAGTTACAAAGCTATCGACTGAGACAGATAGCCTTTAAAATCAGTGTTTCAAAATAACTTTTTCCTGAGTACATAAGAATTGAAAATTCGTGTTTTAAAAGATCAAGGACGACCTCCCCTTTAAAATCTACATTAAAAATTAGGGGGCTGATGGTCCGTCGTTTCCCATTATGAATTGTTAACGACTTTAGTTAGTGGCTACAATGATTCATCATTTTCAATATAGAGGGTTTTAAATGTATGTATTCATATTAATCACCCTGAACAGCTATCTCTTTTAAATGCACGTTTAGAGTCTGTAGGCTCCGTGTGACCCAGAAGTGCTTATATAACCAAGTGTGGGTATCTCAGTGAAAATACGTGTTTATGATTTTTATACTATATAGATGTCTGTGGGTTGCATCTAACTTCTGTGTGTGGAATAATGTTTTTCTGTCTGCGGAGGCTTACTTCTCCAGCCTATTGTTTGAGACAGCAGATACAAGTTGCGAGGGGAGAGGAGCGTCGGACTTGGTGTGTATTCCCCACTTCCAATTATAGATGGATCATTACAGACAGCGGAGTCCTGAGAAGCCAGACATCTGCTCCTCACATGAATGCACTCACCTCCTAGAGACCAGGCTGCCATCATGCTCTGGAAGCTCGTGGAGAACGTCAAGTACGAAGACATCTATGAGGTGAGCCCACACCCCCAGAAGCATTTGAGAGCTTTGCAGATAGAGAATTTGAGCTTCTGGACGTCCCAACTGATAAACATTTTTAAACTATTTACTTGTAGATTGCCGGTTGGTTTTCTCAGCTTCGTGTAACTTTTAGGAAAGCTGGCTGGGGGGAGACTTCACAATTCTGAGAAAGGACTTTAAGGGAGAAATCTGGCAACTTTAAATTGGGGATTTTTTCCCTTTTATTTTGCGGTCCTTCTTCCTCTCCTCCCAGCTTAGGAGGTGAAGAGGGAGTGGGGTGCTACTGTGTGTAGACGGTCAGGGGAAAGCAGGGCTTCTGCCGGCCACAGGGGCTCCCCTCCTTTTGAGTACGGGAGAGAACTGGGTTTTTAGGCTTTGTTTGTTACAGACTGGCACTTTTAATTTTTATTTTCGATAGTATCTGTGAAATAGCAGCAAACGCACCCCGGTGGAGCCCGGGCAGTCAGCGGGGGCCGGAGGGGACGGGCGTGCGGCGGAGCCCGGCTGCTCTGCGGCCTCGCGCCCCGCGGCTTCGCGCTCGGCGGCTCCGGGGCGCTGGCGGTTCCGAGCCGGGTCCGCCCCGCGCTCCCCGCTCCGGCCGTCGCCGCCTCCTCGCGCTCGCGGGACCCTCGCGGCCCGGGCGACACCCGCGAGCGACACGGGCGGGCCCAGGTGCCCCCGGGACCCCCGGGAGCGCGAGGGGAAGGAGGGAGCGAAGCTCGACGGGGACGTCGGGGAGGCGAGGGAGGCAGGGAAGCCCCCGGCGGGGCGGCGTCGCGAGGGCGCGGCGGGGAGGGAAGCGGGTGGCGGGTGGCGGGTGGCGGCCGGCCGGGCGGACCCCCGGGAGAACAGCCGGATGGAGCGCGGGCAGCTGGGCCGCCGGCTCGGGGCCCCGCCCGGCCTGCAGGACGGACCCGGCCAGCCTGGGGGACGCGGGGGGCACGCGAGCCCCGCTGCGGCGGGGAGCGCGGGGAGCGCGGGGCTCCTTCCCCCGGGGCCGCGGGTCCCCGCAACCCGAGCCGCGCTCCGCGCCTGCGGGTGTGCCCGGTTCTGCCTCCTTTTCTTTCGGGGACAAGCGGGTTACTGGGAACGCGGGGAACGGGGCCACCCGAAGGAAGGGGAGCGCCCCGGGCGCAGTGGGGGCCCCGGTGTAAACAGCTCTGGGGGAGCTCGGAGAGGGTCACCGGCGTGGCCCTCGCTCCTTCCTCAGGAAAATAAACGGCTAAGCGGGAGAGAAGAGAGGGAGAGAAGGAAGCGGAGAGGGAGGAAGAGAGGGCGCGGCGGAGGGGGAACGGGAAGAGGAGAGAAAGGCAGAGAGAGAAAAGAGGGCAAGGGGCGGGGGTCCCCGAGCTGTTCCCGGCTGCCTACATTTTCTGCTCAAAAACCCGGGAACCCGCAGCGAGGTGGAAGCAGCCTATTTGAGTCTGGACTGAGGTTGAACTTTAACCGAAATGGCAGTCAGGCCAGTTGAACGGGTTCTGAAACACCCAAAAAGGTTTTCTGTTGCCCCCGGCTTCCCTGGAGAGGATGAGTGGAGTGTACCTGAAGACTGATGGTGTGGATTTTAAAGCGAGGTAAAAATCGCCTACTGCAAGCACTGTGGAGGAGAGACTGCTCCGGACGGGAGCCCCATCTCCTCTCTTTCCTTTAAAAAATGAGCGTAGCCTTCCACGTTCGGCAAAAAGTCTGCACACGTCACTGTAAACAGCCGGCCCCACCACTTCACTTTCCCCTCTCCTCCTAAGGACAAGGCCGTGCCTTTTTATTTTGTTTTGCAATCTGCACACAAAGCATTCGGGGCAATCCCTTCCTCCCACTGGGAAAGTCTCCCTGCACACGGGAGGGCACCTACATTCTGAGCAAACCCCGGTGCTGCCCTCGCACTGTCTGGTCCAAGGAGCAGAGGCTGCTTTACGCGTGTCCCGGCTCAGTTAATTGAAGTTCTGCCTCTTTCCTGCTAAACTTTCTCCCCAGCCTGCCTCTGCCAGCCCCCTCGTCTGATTACATCTAGTAATTCTCCACTGAATGAACGTCACTTACAATAGTGGGGAGCTCTGTGCTCGCCGCTGCTTCACGCTCCATTTGTCCTCCATTCTCCCTTTAAAGTACTCGTGTAATATTAATAGTCATGAATATCAATTATTATGAGGCGGTGTAGGCAAGCGGAGGGAGGAAGGGGCGCCCAAGCAGTCTGAGCCCAGCTTCGGGTGGAGGAGGACTGTGTCTGGAGCCCCGAAGAACGGCAGAAGAAAAGAGGCCAAAAAGACACTAAGAGATAGATGAACAGTTCTGCCTGTGTGTGACAGGCATTGCCAATCTTGTTGGAGGGGGGTATTTTTTTTTTTGATGGCTTGTCCTGGAAACACCTCAAGCTCGGCTCCTGTGTCCAGCTCTCATCTCTGCTGGACTCCTTGAATTTTTTTTTTAAATCATTGTTTGATTTTGAGCAGTAACCAGGCTTTTTTTTCCAGATGTTAGTCCACACCTATTCATCCATGGTGAGTTTGGATTCGCATTGTACCAGAATTGCATGCCTCTCCTCTCACTGTCTCTCTGTCTCTGCATCTCTCTGTGTGTGTCTCACCCTGTCTCTCGGTCTTTCTTTGAGCGCCTTTGGCTTGGTAATTTAGCACCATAATTGGACGAGGCTGCAGCTGCTTCTCTCTGTATTGTGCGTTCTCCGTCTGATCTCCATGAGTCAGCTGGGAGAGGGGGAGGCTGAACTGAAAAACTTTGTACTTGTCATTGCAGTTTGGAAATTTAGGTGACTATTTCGGCAAAAAGAACCATGGAGACTTTACCATGGCACTTCCACAGAGGAGAGGGAGAAACTAAAAGCGCCCCCAACACACACCTCCCCCTTCTCCTCCTTTCACTTGGTCACACTCCAGAGAGGACCAACAATAAGTTGTCTGGGGTTTTCCCCCCTCCCAACTTCAGGTCCTTCATTTTCACACCCTGAAGTATAACAGCATTTGATACAGAAAAGCAAGCTTAGAAATAACTCCTGCAAACCACAACTCAATTTAACATGGACTTAGGTTATGATTTTGAAACGGATTCATTTCAAACACTATTTAAGTTATTTAATTTTTTCTCGGTTGAGAGGGGTGATTGAGAACTCAAATCAGGCAGCTTCCCTGGAGCTCCTGAGAGCACCAGGTTAGGAAAGGAGCTGCAGATCAGCTAGCTGCACTTCTTAGTGAAGGCACAGGTTGGTTTTTAACAAGGGATTGCAGCACAGCAGATACTGTGAAGTTTAATTTTTGTGCTTTGGACCCCTGGAAGAGTTAAGGGTAAAGAGCTAAAACACCCTAAGTAAGGCTCCTATGGCATTTGGTATCTGGTCCACACACAAAGTTACTTTGCCTTTGCCCATTTTTGCTTGCTTTGTACTCCCTAAAGAAGGCTCAGTTCTGTGGGTGATTCTCCTTTTTTCCCCCCAAAGCACCTTCCATTTGGATTTGCTGAAATCATGTGGCCCCGGGAAAATCTGGGTCTAACTTTTAGACTCTCTTCCCCTGTCCCGGGAAGGGTGTAAGTAAGCCAGGCTTCTCCATTTGTGTTTCTCTCTCTCTCTCTCTCTCTCTCTCTCTCTCTCTCTCTCTCTCTCTCTCTCTCTCTCTCTCTCTTCCTTCTTTATCCTCTGTCTCTGTCCCTCTCTCTTCTCCCAGGACCGGCACGATGGCGTCCCGAGTCACAGCTCAAGGCTCTCTCAGCTGGGCTCGGTGTCCCAAGGACCCTACTCCAGTGCCCCGCCGCTGTCCCACACCCCGTCATCGGACTTCCAGCCGCCCTACTTCCCGCCCCCCTACCAGCCGCTCCCCTACCACCAGAGCCAAGACCCCTACTCTCACGTCAACGACCCCTACTCCCTGAACCCACTGCATCAACCCCAGCAGCACCCCTGGGGGCAACGGCAGCGGCAAGAAGTGGGCTCCGAAGCCGGATCCCTGCTTCCCCAGCCTCGGGCAGCCTTGCCCCAGCTCTCAGGCCTCGACCCCCGGAGGGACTACCACTCGGTCCGCCGGCCGGACGTGCTACTGCATTCGGCCCACCACGGCCTGGACGCAGGCATGGGCGACAGCCTCTCCTTGCACGGCCTTGGCCACCCCGGCATGGAAGATGTCCAGGTAACCATAAATTAAAAGGAGGATAACCGAGGAATGCTCCCTCAGGGCTGGGGAAAGGCAGCGTTGCCTCCTTGGAGAAAAGTTGTTCTCATCTTTTAAATCAGGACCAGTGGGACAGGACTTACATATTTGTCTATAAGTGTATATGGCTCTGCAGGGGTGATTTCGGAAGGTCCAATTGTGAAATCCAGATACTAAAATTAAATCATGAGGGAGAACAATAAGAAATGTTTGATACTTTACAACCATTAGAAGCAAGGCCAGCATTTTTTGTTGTGCCTCAGCTATCCCAGCCCTATTCTCTATTACTTTGTGTTCCCAGGCTTAGTAACCCCAAGGTGCGCATGCCCGCACAGCTACACAGTCACCCAGGGCTTAGTTCCACAAATTGGCAGGTGAAGTCTTGGCTAGCTGGAGACCAAGACTCTCTAGTACCAAGGCCCAAGGGCCTCTGCGCTCCAGTGGTTCCTGCCAGATTTGCGAGATTTTGCTAAGTATCAAATGCGCACTGGAAGAAAGTGGTGAGCTATGTTTGCTCGTCTTGCTCTTAATGTCCCAATCACCACAGAGCCTTTCCAAGACAGTCACTACCTGAAGATGAAGTATTGGTAAGGGACAGACCTGGAAGGCTGCTACTCAGTTTGTGAGTCCATGAGGACAGATACCATTTTGGAATTCTTTTCACTTTTTGGTCTGTTGAATGATGTGGAGTAATATTCTGCATCTTCCCTCTTCAGTCCACCCCTCTTCCCATCAATACTCTCTCCACTGCCACCAGCCCAGCCGAAGAGGCATCACGTGTTTATTTCTTAAAACAAAAGGCTCAAATCACACCCCCCCACCCATCCACTATCCCATCTGCAACCGGCACAATGGAGCCTGATTGGCTTGAGAATATTTGGTTAAATTAAACAAAGGAACATCAAAGAAATGACTCCTAAAAACTGTTTGGGTAATTCTGAGCAGGTTGCTTTGCCCTCTAATTTAAATAGTTTCCAGAAAAAAAGATAAATATGCCTGACTAGTATTTAATTGACACTTCATCTCATTGGCACAGTGGTATATATCAGGCATCATTGTAGACAGACTTGTGAAGTAAAGAAAAATTAAATGGAAAACGGATGCACAAATCATTCTTCTTTATTTTGCTGAAAAGAAAATATATTTTTAGACATTTAAAATGTAGTGACAGAGTCAAATACTGTCTGTGTGTGGTCTAGAAGCCACTTACTGTTTTAAAAGAAACTCCCTTATTAATTATTTTTAAAAAATGAAATCACGTAATTGGTGGCTGGATTTACCCATAGTAATGAGTGATGGTTTTGTTGTTTGAACTGAGATTGTCCCTGTTTGGAGATATTACTCATTTCAAAACATCATATGAGAAAGGAGAATATTAAACAGTTGTCCTAATACATTGGGATAATATGTATCTTAGGGGGAAAGTTTTTAAATTCACCTTTCTGAGTAAGGTTCAAAGTGCTGGCTAGTGAAAGTGGGTCTGGTCATCACACTAATGTAGATGTGGCTAAGACCAGCCAAGGAGCTCAGACCAATGAACTCGGGAATTCTTCCCTCCAGAGAGGGAGCAAATTGCTTTGGATTCAGTTATTGTTATTGTTTTGTTTTTGTTTTTTGTTTGCTTTTCTAATGACAGAATTGTGTGGACATTTCCCATTACCAGCATGTCATAAAGGATCTAGATGTGTGAACAGAGAGCAGAGGCTGAGTGCAGTCCCATCTAGTACAGAGGCCACAGGGGGGAAGAGAGCGGCAGAGAAAGGAGAAGCACAGGGCAAGGCCTCCTCCATCTCCCGCCCATCCCACTGCTTCCCTGTCCCCCTCCAGCTTTCCCCAGCCCGTGGCCCAGCCAGTTGGGAGGCCTGTGGGACCTCAGCAGACCCTCAGTGCAAAGGGCTATAAGAGATATACCTGGTGCTTGTCCTAGGAGGGAAACAACTAGGGCAGGTAAGGTCCCGGTGTCCATCCCAATGCCAGACCTCTTGAGGCCAGAACGAGGTTGATAGGATACAGGAAAAGTGACAAAGAGAGGAGAGAATGTGTGTGTAGGACCAGACACCCAAATCCAGAGACTGATTCGCCTGCTCTATCTGTCTAGAAAATCTACTTCAAAGTTGGGGATCTGGAATGCAGGGGCTAAAGTTACACAAGGTGGTGGGGTGTTTTGACATTCCCTGCTGCGAGGGTTCAGCCGGTTTGCTGCACCTGTCCGGTCATTAAAAGGGACAGGAGAGTGCCTTGGCCTGGACCTCAAAGGCACTTGTTCAGTCTCCAGGGTCTGGGGTTTGCTCCGAATCCTCACAGCCACAGACCAGTCAGCCCCTGAGGGTTCTGCACAGGCTGGTGGGTCAAGGGTTGGGGGCGAGCCCGAGGCACACATGCAGGGCCACCGCCATGCGAGAGAAGAGAAGGGGAGCTAATTAACCAAGTGCTTCTAATATTTTTTTAAATGAAACTATAAAACCCTGTCAATTTCTATTTCAATTTACTCACAGGGGCTATTAAACTAGCAAATCGCTGTTTGGGTTCCTGGTATGGTACATTTCACCCATTGTGTGTGCGTGTGTGTGGCGGGGGGTTGAGGGGCAGTGTTTAAAAACTAAGGAAAACAGGGCTGCAGGGAAGGCAGGAAAAGCAAGTGCGATGACACCCGGCTCAGGGTTTGTCTAGCTGCCGCGTCTACCTCTCCTCCCACCCATCTTTGCTGTCTAACTTCTCCTTCCCTCCACCACCCAGGACTGTAAACCTATAAATATGCTAAGTCAACCTCTTCCAAACGCGCGCGCGCGCGCGCGCACACACACACACACACAGGCACAAGTGCGCGCGCGCGCGCGCGCGCACACACACACTCACACTCAAACACACCCTTGTGTCTTAAAGCAACCCCTGGTATCACTTTTAACTAAAGGAGTCTAGTAATTACGAGTCTGAGTCGTTTCGCGCGCTTCCGCATGCAGCCCTAATTAAATCTTTACGACCCTCCCCGTGACGATTCAGCGCCAGCATGCTGCGTGAATATCCTGTACAAAAACCCAGCAGGCGGCCGTAATTAGATAGAAAATCAGACAGGAGCCTTCTCATTAACTACCACAACTACCCCACGTCGCCGATGAGGCGTGTACACATATTCACGTTCCAGCGTGCGGGTGAGGTGTGGGCCCCGTCCGGCCCGGCCAGCGAGGTCCGCGGTGTGGACGCGGTCCCGCGTGGGCCCCGCCGCTGCGGCCCGGAAGGGGCGAAGCGGGGACGTGTGGCAAGTGCGCGGCGTGGCGCCCCGGGGAGTGACGGCCGAGTGCTAGGAAATATTTTGTGAAACAGCTTTTTACTATTTCTTCAGACGTGCGCTGCACACAGAAAACAGTTCTCGAGAGAGTTTTCCTCACCTTTCAAGGAGAAGAGGAGTCACTGCTAAAAGGGAGCAAACTAACTGGAAAGGAAACAAACTAGCGCGTTCCCTTGATGGTTAGATCCGCCCGGGTCCCCAGCTGGGCTCCTTTGGGGAGAGGAGGACGCGCACCCTGTCTGGGCTGCGGCCCGAGTGGGTGGGCGGGTCTGTACCCCTTTCCTCTGCACTGCTCCAGAGCCAGGGTGTCAAACTGGTCCAAACCTAAGTTCCTACGGGTCCGGGAAAGCCCTGCGTATTTCAGAAAGACCTAGCGCTTACTCTCGCTGGGGTGGAGGCGGAAGGGGTGGCAGGAGGCTGCGTTTGGACACCCTGGGGTACAGGGCCAGTAGAACTCTGTTCAAGTACCTCGTTTAGTAAGAAACCCCTACAGCCGTTTGCTCTTAGGAGCGCGGCCAATGCTGAGTTCTGACTCTCCCCCTTGGGATGACACTGTGCCACAGAAGACACAGGTGCCCAGCCACTCCCTAGGTGCGGACTGGAAGGATCCCGGTTGTTGTTGTTCGCGCGTGTGTGTGTGTGTGTGTGTGTGTGTGTACTCGCTGCCTTCCAAACAGGTGTGCTCCTGGCAGGGAAGCATCATCAGCAGGGCTGGGAGGGGGAGCTCTCGAGGCAGCTCCTCCACAGATCGTGGCCTCAGCTCGCAGCCCCGAATCCCCGGGAGCGTGCACAGACTGCAGTGGCTGCGCGGTCTGGAGCCTTGCAAACGTTTCTGCGCATTACTGTTTGCATTCCATTCCAAATTGCTCAGGCTTTAATTAAAATCCCATAATGTAAACTGTTATGTATTTGTAAAATGGCTCTGGGGTTACGATGGACCGGGATAGAATGGAAAACAAAAATGGCTCTTAACTAATATGGGCGAAAATCTTTCAGCTGTTGCCAGACTTTCACAATTCATAAAAGTAAATAATATAAAAGCTTATATGTCTGTGTAATGTTGATGTTTTATATAATAACTGACCAATATTGAATCCCAGATGTCTCTCATGGTTTCCTTTTCCTTTTTCTTCCACTGGAAGAATTTATAATTTGGGTGAATTTCATTTCTATGTCGATTTGGAGGTAATAATGATAACAATAAAACCTCTCTTTGTGAATTAATATAAATGGAAATAACAGAAACTCCAGTATAGGATGGCATGATTTATGTGTGCAATTCTTTAATATCCAGTCAATTTGAATAGTGATGTTTTTATATTCACAGTCAGTTGAAGATGCCAATAACAGCGGCATGAATCTATTGGACCAGTCTGTCATTAAAAAAGGTATGGATTTTTCCTTCCAAAAGTAAGCAAAGTTTTCCTGTGCTTTAATGTCTTTATGATGAGCTTTCACTTTGGGGGATTTGATATTTATAAATAGTTGTTTACAATCCCAGTGCAGGGGCAGTCAGACTAAGGTGTAAAAGAGCATTTCTGAAACAAGGAAATGGGGTAATAGGGAGTGAAAACCTGCGGTCAGAAACCCAGATGAGAGAAAAGGAAGGACAGAAACCATTGCCATTTTCCCTACAATACATCTGGTAGTCATTCTAGATGCATCTTTAATGAACTATCCTCATGTGTGGAATTAGCTGGCAAACACTGGTTTCAAAAATGTGCCACAATCATTTCCTTGATATCTGAACTATACTGAGCTAAAGTATGTCATTGAGACAGCTTCCTTTCTCCTTGCTTTTGTTTTGATTTTTTGGTAGTAATTTTGTTTCCCTTTCTCTGTGTTTGTGAGTTGTTTCTTTTTATTATTATTTGTAATTGAGCCAAATGTGTAGCTAAATGTGTGCGTCCTGAGAAGCTGTGACAGCCTATGTACATATCTAAATCTTCCTGCATTCACACTCATGATTTAGTGTGGCTGTGGAATCACCCCATACTGTTAAAGGGCATGTGATATTAACAAATGTTTGCAGTCTCTTGTACAGCTGTAAGCAAAATAATTAACTAATTAAACTAATTAAATGTAATTACAATAACTCATTTCAGGCATATTGCAGCTGCTTAATTTTTTTCTCTTCTTCTCTGACAATCACTGAGAGAATGCCTGGCGATTAGTGTGGCTGCCAAAAGGCCTGAATGTCACTCACATGCCACAAATTTAGAAGCCTGAATGTGTAAACACAGCAATCTTTAATTATCACAGGAACTGGTGTTTGAAAACACAATTTTAACTACTACCCTTTCCTCTGGATGCTAGAGAAAGCCTATCCCTATGTTTGGTGTCAACAATCCCCAGCTTCAGTCATTTATGATTTGCGTGAGCCACTTGACACTGACAAAAAGAATTAAAAGAAAAAGATGCTTTGGAAAGTAAGCCATCCATATGCAAATTGGAATAGGAGGATTGTGGAACTGTGGAATGGTGGGATATTCTAAATTTTCTTCTTTTATGAAGGCATGAGGAATAACTTTAAGAGGTGGGCAGGTTGAGCAGTACTTGAGATGATGCAGCTTGGTTTCAGAGTGAATGGACTAAAAGATCGTGAGGTTTGGAGAAAATTATTTATTTTAAATATGGTGCTGAATATCTCTCTATCTCACCTTTAGACAGTACCTTCTTGGTTTCAATGCCAACTTTTGGGTTTGCTAAGGCACTCACGTGCTGAAGCTTGGAACTGTGCTGACAGCTCACATTCACTGTTTCCTCTTGGGTCTTCTTTTCTGGTTAATTGCCAGTTGATTGGAGTGAGGTGAGGGAGGAGCTTCTCTGCTTTTTTGTTTTGTTTCCTTTTGTTTTAGTTCCCTCTGCTTTCAATGGAAAGCTCAAATCACTTAGCTCAGGGCTTGTATCCTAGCAACATCATTTGGGGCTGGCTGTGGGACATGCCCAACAGATAACCAATCAGAAATGTTATTAATAGTCAGGCCAGTAAAATATTTGAAACTTAGCCTCTCTAGCAAAATGAAGCTGAAAATATTCTTAGTTGTAGGATCGTTTGGTTGCAGGACTTGCCTATGTTTGTCAGCAAAAGAGATGAATATTTACATAGTAAATATTTATAGATAAGGTTATCTGTGGGAATAAAAATTGGAGAATAATGCCTGAAGTTGCAAGTTCTGTTTTTGGAAATGCTGGAGTAATTTTCATGTCCCCAAAAGCTTTTCAGAAAAGTATATATCTTAAAATAGTAAGTAGCACCCTGTCACTTTAATTGATTCAGGGGACACGATATGAATACGAATGTTAGGTCAATTCCATTATTTGATATTTGTTTTATTACATGAAAAAAAGATCCTAATATATTTTTATCTTTAAAGAGCCTTAGGCAAAAATGAGAATAAGTACTTGATTTATTCTTTCTAACTCACCATGAACCACTTAAAATAAAGCTATGTGTTCACTTACCTCTTCGCGCTGGATGTCCTGTCTTTGCCAGGGCCCCTCCCCTCGAGGGATACCTCTACGAAATTAATTTTGTAAAAGAAGTGAGAATGTTTTCTGGTTATTCTAAATTTCAACAACTGGCACAGAATTTAGTTGCTTAATTTCTCTTCCTTTTTTATTATTTGTGTTTAGACAGATTTTTTAAAAATTCTGCCTCGTTAATAAAAGGCCAGGAATTGGTCAAGGTTTGAATTTCTCTCTCTGCTTCTACATTTATGAAGCCTGAAGACTTGGGCATCAAGGATCGAACTCTCATATTCTCTGTCTCTGTCTCTGTCTCTCTCTCTCATTATGGAAAGGGCCCTCCTAAAATCCAGCCAGTCTAATTTTTCACCCATGTTGATATCACCCCATAGATTACATGCTCCTTCTCATGTTATGTTTGCTATCTGGGTTTAGCTGACATTTCTGAAGTAATTTAGTTAAGAGGAAATGAGTTGTTCCCAGTAGAGAGAGCAAACGAGTGGAGTGAAGGTAGCCAGCGTGATAAATGGCTCTTTCATTTGAAGATCTCCAGAGCTCGTTTACCGCTAATTTTCTGTATTGGCCCCCTTTGAGCTATTAATGCAATCGGCAGGGACCGTGGCCCTTCTCTTCTTAGCTGCCCCATTAGAGCTCCCATTAAGCTGCCTAGTCTCAACTCCATGGCAGGAGTGTGTAGGGGAGTAATGAAAGGTGCTTTTTAAAACTCTCCTAATCTAAACCGGCAGAGGGTGGTTAATACGATTTGAAGGGGGCTGGTCAATGAGCAATCAATAAAGTAATAATGAGAAGGATTCGGTACATTAACAGTCTAAAAATCCAACAAGACATTAAAAAATCATTCTTAACTCTCAGTTCCATTAAGATTAGGAATCTGGGGGGGCGGTGCCCAACTAATATAAATGATCATCACCACCACCATATAGCCTAAGTAAAAAAGGCTTATCTAAACTTTAATAAAAAGTTTTTAATGCAATCAGAGGCCAGTATGCAGTTAGTTTGACACCTTAGACAGCAGATAATATGCTGGGATTTCTTGGAAAGGTTAGTGTGGCTGGAGTCCAAGGTTCAAATGTTGTGACTGTGGGGCATTTTTATTAGTCTTAGGGATATCCTGTTTGGTTAGTTTCAGTTCAACCTCCATTCTCTCCCACTTTTTTTTCCTCCCATCAGTTCTGTCCTTTCCCCACATAAACACTTTGGTTGATTTGGATTTTCTTGGGGAACAGGGATAAAGAAATTTCCAAATTTCAATTCCAATGGGTTCACTTGAGATTCTCCCTTCTGGTGTAGAAGGTAAGAAATACCAAGTGTCTCTCTGAGTTCTATAAAGGTTTAGGTTTCCTCTCAAAAGAAAACGTTTACAATCCCAGAGCTGACTTGGACGCTAATTGTTATGTATCAACTAGAGACCCTGAGGTACATTCCATCCATCCAGGGAATGATCAGAGTTCACGGAGTTCTAAAACTGGAAAAGTTTACACTTTTCTCCAACTTCCGAAGTGCAGAAACCCTCGAGTGTGGAGACAGGGAAATGATAAGTCATTCATTAAGGTCCCACACACTACGTGATGAGAGCCAGCTTCCTTGACTCTGTCCTTAAAAGGTAACACTCAACATTTGCAATTTTTGTATATTATTTCCTTCTCTGTGGGAATTCTTTTGTCTTTCCACAATTTCAGTGTTCATATATATGCATATATGCATCGAGAGATGAAGAATAATGTAAATATGAGGAAAGACTTCTTTGCTGGTAACAAGTCATGACTTCACTTTTAGTAGTCTGGTGTAAATCAATGTTATACTCTATGCTTTCTCCCCACTCAGTTCATATATCTAAGTCAGAATCCCTTTTAAAGAGACTCAGTGCATCTTCAAAGAGCCTCATCATATCAAAATATAAAATAGGTTTATTTCTATCTTTTTTTCTACCAGCAGATTTTGTCACTGATGGTAAAAAGTAGATGTTAAGCTATTCTGTTAACATTTGACTTCTATATTGTCCACTAATGAATAATATTCTCTAATCATTTTTCTCTTAAAACTATACTCATTGGAAAGAAATGTTGATTTGTTTTTAAACCTGCTTTTTTTCTTTTCACTAGCATAATGCACCTAGATAATTCTAGGTGTGAATTATCTAAGTGAATTATCTAGGTGTCGCATTCAGAAGTTGGTAGTGCCACCCAACTGAGAATCAAAGAGGGGAAATCCACTTTTAATATATGCACAGAAAATTGTAAACATGTAAAGAACAGAAAGCTTCATGCTGGGTTTTGCTATGCTCCATTTCCTTACCATTTCCTGCTGTTGCTTTAAACCTATCTCAGTCATCTCTGGGTTCCATGAGCAGGAACAGTGTGCTTATAATTACTAACAAATCAACCGGGCCCTGTTGCTCTCTGGGTTTATTGATAAACTGGAAAAAAGCAGAAGGGAAAAGACAAAGAGAATAAAATACAGGGTTAATCAGCTGAGCTAAGCAGGTATGAGTGTGTAGGGGAAGGTGGATAAGCACAGAATACAGACCTAAATGAAAACTAGGACAAGCAATGTGTAGTGTCTAGTCCAGGGGACCAGTACTAAGCCAGGTAGGAGAGACATTTAGAACCTGAGGATATAAGATAGAATGTGAGGACATGATGTTGTTACTTAAATTAGAAATGGAAATATAACATGAATCACATTTGCTCATGTTGTCTGTGATTTGGAGAGGGAAAAATTTCCCCCAAGACAGTGTGCCGGTAGAATCTGGCTTGATTGGGGGTACTTAGGTGATAATGTGTAATGCAGAGAATACAGCCCAGGGGTTGGAGCAATATACATTCCCCAAGGAAACAGCTTTTGTCAGGTAAATCAGGCAATTAACAATAGTGAAATTAGAGGGTACATTCTACAGTGTCTCTAAAGGCCTAGTTTTTCAAGAGATTTGGCATGTGGGACTTGAGAAACAGGTAAAGTTCCATTATTTGGTCATCCAATCTAGGAAGCAGGAACCGAACTTAGTTTTTTCAGTTTAGTGGAGACTTTTTTGTTACTAAAATTGTAAAGTGATATTTAAAGATAAAATATAGCTGAGTATTGAAAATGAGATTTTTCTTCAATTTATTCCTGTAGTTCTCATCATGTTAAAACTAAAAAGAGCAATCTATATTTTAGGGGAAATATTTCTTCCAAGTGTACCTAATGCCAGTCTCATGACTAAATATTGTTTGTCTATAGGCTTTGAATATGAACTTGAAATATGGAATAAGAGCTGCTGTGAAAAATATAATAGATTGAAATAAATATGACAATGTGTATACAAGTTAAATGACAGTGTGGTCCTCTTCCAAACATCCATTCAATGACTTTACAGACTTCAATCAAATCTGATTAAAACTTTCAAGTTTTAATTGCTTGATTCTCATTTAGGAAGTAGCCTCACTAAAGATGCTATGAAGGAAATCACATTGCCTCTTCTGCTGCCCCCCACCCCGGCCAAACTCCACAGAAATCCATCCTGTTACCTCTAACATCCATCTGGACAAAGTTTTGGGCATGATGAACTCTAACATATATACCAAGAAATAGTAAAAGGGGAATCTATTACTGCCCCATTTAGTCTCCAGAAAAGCTCTTTTCCACAAAGTATTTGTATAGAGCCAAAAGTAATTCACAGTAAATAAAATATTGCGCACCTACCTGGCTTTTAGAAGCCTCTGATAGCAGAGGCCTTAGTGTTATGATAAACTAAACTGTTTATGATAAACTAAACTGTTACAGAAATCCATACAAGGGAGGTTATACATCTTGTCTGAGATGAAATTCTAGATCCCAGATGGTAGAAAGAGGCTGTACTTTTGGTATTGAGTTAAAAGGCAAGACAGTCTTTATTCAAAAGATAGGGGTGACAATTTCCTTTTTCACACTAGATACATGTTTCAGTAAATTTCCTAAAGTAGTAAACGTGTATAGTATTAAGACAAGCAGGCTTCAAATCCCAAGAGAAGAAGCTAGTTCAGGAGACCAGTACTAGGCTGGCAGGAGTAAAGGGAATTAGAAGTTACCTGTCCAGTGGCTTTTGAGCCTACTAAAAGCAAATGGGCAGGAGCAGTTTAGAAAGCTAAGAGCAAGACTGCCAGGGACCTGGAAGGCTGATTATTCACTGTTCCCCTGGCAGCCTTCTGGTACCACTGAGCACAGCCTCTTCCTGACGTGCAGATGACACTGAAACACAATTAAACAGAAATACAGGCTGAGAGGCTGAATGTATCAGGGTAGCAGTGGCAACCAGCTGTCAGGTCTTATTAACTTCTGCATAAAACATACCTTGAGTGCGATTTGTTATCAATTACTTGCCGAAATGAAACAACTGGGGCAAGGCAAGACTGCTGCTCCCGTGAATTAGAGTGATTGGCTGATTGATCAGGGCACCTGTTGTAAATCATAAGCACACCCAACAATCCCCAGCCAGTGCTTTAATTGGTAAACAAAATTCATGTCACTGCAGAATTGTTTTCACTGGAGATGAGCAGTTGAGTTCATTTCTAAATTAATCTGTTCTTGTTGTTACACAGGAAAGAATTCAGCTCACTTTAAAGAGATAAGCTGCTTCTTTGGGCCTAACTGCCCAGGTCAGTGGTGTTACTTATCTGTAACATGACTCCTGATGAACCCCACCCCTGGTCCTCTTCGTGGTCATAGATTTGTGTCCAGTAAGAGAGCAGGAAGGAGGTTTCTCAATCACCATTGATTATAGTGCCATTTTTGCATAAAGCATGATGATAATCACCTTTGGCTGCAGCACAAATGAGACAGGCACTATTAGACTCAGGTGACAGATGAGGAAACTGAGATTCAGAGTTTAATGAGGTGTCTCTAAGATGGCACAGCCAGCATATCAGAGAACAGGGCTTTCTCAGTTTTATACCACAACCCAAGCTTTGGGGTTGAGTGTTGGTGTTTTTTGTTTGTTTGTTTTGTTTTTTAATTTGTGTGGCAATCCATTGGGTATAGCAAGCAACACTCAGCTGTCCACTGACACACCTGGAATAAGTTTCCAGCAGGGCGAGGGCTTTTCGAAAAGTCTTTGTTCACTGCTCTCTGAGTGCACCAAAGCCCCACTGGAACAAGCACTTCCTCCCCCAGTTTTCCACTTGGCATCTGTGCAGCAGTCATGCATTGACAGTCTCTCAGCCAGTCACCAGCATTGAAACCCGGTCACCTTTATAGCACATTTTTTTTTCTCTCTGTTTCTCTAGTTCCGGTTCCTCCTAAATCTGTGACTTCTCTAATGATGAATAAAGATGGTTTCTTGGGAGGCATGTCGGTCAACACTGGCGAGGTATTTTGCTCAGTCCCCGGTCGTTTGTCCCTGCTCAGTTCAACCTCAAAGTATAAAGTAACAGTGGGAGAAGTTCAGAGAAGGCTGTCACCCCCGGAATGCCTCAATGCGTCTCTCCTCGGTGGTGTCCTCAGAAGGTAAGGATTCTCACATCACTGCCATTTGGGGTAGAAAAAGGCCCCAAAGGGTCTGGAGGTTCTGTGCAACCAGAAGCGCTGCTCCTGGAGAGCTGCTGAGAGCCACCAGCACACACAGCTCTGACCCCGTCTCCTGACCCGACGCGCGCCCACCTAGCTCGGCCCCAGGAACCTTTAATTTTGCTGTTTTCTGCCTGGCACCCGGCTCCCTCCCATACTCAGAGACTTCTAAGGGTGCAACCGTGGGCCTACACACACAGGGTCATCTAAAACAAGTCCCACAGAGCAACTCCTTGCATACCTCTCATGTAACCTCTGATGCTTCTTTAGTTTATTGTATATTTAAAAATACAAGTGGTGATGGCTAAATTGGTGTGAGGACCCAGTGCTGCACTGTGCTCCACAGGGAAAAACTTTTCTAGATTTTCATAACCCTTCAATAACAGCACCCCTAATAACAATTGCACCAGTGTAGAAAAAAATTATTATTTGGAGCCACCTAGGTGTTCCCCAAAAGTCAAACCCATACACTGACTCTTCCTCATGGAAATGGAGGAAGAGATGGCTTTTAAGATTTAAATTCTCAGGCTGGAGATTTAGCTCAGTGGCTCAAGTGCTTGCCTGGTAAGAACAAGGTCCTAAGTTGGATTCCCAGTCCAAAAAAAAAAAGATTTAAATTCTCCCCAGAGTCCCTGCCAACACCCAAATCCTTGGGTACTGTCCCTAATAGGAAAGTGACTCTGAGGCAAAACTTTCCAAGTTAATCCATTTTAGAGACTGAAAGTCCCTTTCTTTCCTAAAAGTGACTTGCGTGAGTACAGCACGAGAAGTTATAGTATTTTCTTACAGCACGTGCAAGGAGAGCCTTGGGAGAAATTAAGGATGTGGGTGTGACCTAGGAACCTTGTTATTTTAAAACCACTTGTTCTGCCCTACTAAGTCTCAGTTTTCAAATGTTATTTGCACTTGAAAATGGAGATTCCCAGTCAGTCCCTGAACATGTGTGCTTGAAATTTGTTATGTGATGAAGTGAGCTAGCCCTAGTAGAAAGTGCTTATCATATCATGACGCACAAATGTGTTAGTTTTACTGTTATGGTGATGATCATCATTAGTTACATATTTTACTCTTTTTTCTTCTCCCGAAACAACTGCATTATATAATACAGGAATTCTTGACATTTTCCCATAAAGATCCACCAAAGAAGGGCCCTCCTTTTCAGCAGAGTTGTTTGTGCTGGGTTTCTGCTCTTCTCATTGGCTCCTTGACAAACAGTCACACACACATAGACACATAAGTGCTTACTTGATTTTTCACCTTTTCAGGACTGACAACCTACATCTTAATTTTTCCCATCTGGTATCATTTTTTTTCCTCACGAGATAAAAAAAAGAAAGGAGCCCAATTTTTTAATGTGCTGTATTGCAGAAATTAAGCAAACCTCAGCAAACTATCAGCAAATAACCGAAACGAAGGTGGGAAAGTGCTAACCTCAAGTTAAAACCTCTTCAAGCTCCACTGGGCTTTAGATTGCTAAGTCTAAACTTTGTTTCAGGAACACTCTGAGGTTAATCAGAATGTTAATTCTTGCAATTTCAGAGCCAAATCGAAAAATGGGGGGAGATCCTTGCGAGAAAGGCTAGAAAAAATCGGTTTGAATTTACCCGCGGGCAGGCGCAAAGCAGCAAACGTCACGTTACTCACCTCCTTGGTGGAAGGTAAGCAAGATGTGTGGCTGAGCTTAACTGTGGGCTGGAGGCTGACATTTTCCATGTTTCATGATTAACTGGAAATCATTGCAATTGTTGTGCCCTTATGAGTTGATGTCAAGCGGCTGCTTGAGAGAAATTCGAAGTTCCTTTTACTTAGAGGGAGCCAGCGGTTGCAGAGAGGCCAAGGGACGAATATTAAAGGTCCTCAGACTCTGAAGCATGATCCAGTGAAGTCTCCAAATGATGCAAACATCACCTCTGTTGCCATAGAGCTTGGGAAACACCCACTGTATGAATGAACTCTTGCAAAAAGAGTGTGTGTGTCAGCAACCGTCACAGTCCCCTTCCTTTCCTAGGGATTACCTCTGAATTGTTGCTACTGCAAAACACTTGCATTCATGGTCCTTAATGGCCATTTTAAAACTCATGTCACTCCCGCAGCCTTATCTGTTGCTGATTACTTGGGGCTTTCTGAAATATTGACAATTTAGTGAGGCCAACAAAGCATAAAAGGAAATTGGGAAGAAGTGATCAGAAAACATGGAGGGGACTCAAACATGATCCTCAATGTAGGTTCATCAATTATAGATTAAATGGTCATCATTGTAACAATCACCTTCTAATTTGCTTACCAATTTGGGCTAGGGAATAATATTTATTTCATGTCATAAATAAGATCATTGGCATACTTGGGTACAAGAATATCTATAGTGGAATTTGTGGAATGGGAAATAGAAAGTGCAGCCAGATGTTCCTAATGGAGGAAGATAAAGAATTTTCTCTAGAATCTACTTTGTCAGTTCTGCTTTTTTCCTTCTCCTCCTTCTTTTAAATAGATAAGACATTATGACATAGGGGATTGGTTTTTGGAGAAGTATGTTTCAGAATATGTAACCAGCGACCGAGTCATCACAGTTATATACTTTTCTTGCACTTTGCCATTGTTTTAAGGCAAAGTTGTTTGGCTGAAACTTACTCTCCAGAGGCAGTAGCTACCAAATTTCCAGACCACGCTTATTAGCAGTTGATTTTGAGCCTGGGGGTTTCACATTTTGCCCTTCAGGGAATTGCTAATGTCACAATCCTCATTTTGAAAAACAGTCAAGGTAATCTTAGCCCAAGACAGGGGGATTCTGGTGTAGAAGAGAGGAAACTGGAAATCCCAATGAAATTCCAATATTTGGTGGGCATTTTCAGCTTTATGAATCCTTATAAACACCATGCCTGAAGTCTTTTGTTGTTATTATGATAATGATGATTAAAAGTAAGTCATGCTCCTGAAAAATAATGTAGCTGTGGGATAATTCAACATAGCTCTTTGTCATGTTTACTCTCTTTCCTGAAACCCCTAAGGCTGTGCTTTAACGGGTAATACTGCTTTATTTGAAAGGGGTTTCTCAGAAACTCTGGAATACTTTCCATGCCCCATTTTTCAGAATCTGCATCTTTGTGCAATAGAAAGTCTTTAAGTAGGAGGATGATGACAGAGACTTGAAAGCTAGCTAATCCGAAAAGTGACAAGAACAAGTTCTCATTGCTGAATATAAATGTTTATTTCATACACAATTTACATATTTTTAAATATCTGTGGACATTAGTAAATATAAATTTGCTTATATATAGTAATTAATAGGAGATTTTTTCCTAATACAATTATAGAGAGATGATAGTGACTTTTAGATTTTATTTAAAGCAGCTTTAACCCTTGCTTTAAAAAGAAGATGGGATCTGGCTTGCCAAATGTCTAGGTTCAGTTGTAAGTGGGTTTTTGAATCTATTGTCCCACCTTTCCCGTTGTAGAAGACTCCATAGTTAGCCATTCCAGGGGTGTCTAGGTAGGACTTGGCTCAAGGAGAGTCTGGAAAAAGCAGCAAGAGTAAAGTTTGCCCCACAACTTTAATTAAAGATGCATAATCTTTTTTATTTTTAGTATGAATCTCATGTCTGCCTCTGCCCCCAACTCTTGGTTCTGCTGGAAATCCTGACCGAGTTGTTCCAGTATGACTGCTGCCCTGAGATATTCAGGAGCTGGGTGCTAATTCTCTGCTGCTTTCTTTTCAGGAGAAGCTGTCCACCTAGCTCGAGATTTTGGGTATATTTGTGAAACAGAGTTTCCAGCTAAAGCTGTCTCTGAGTATTTGAACCGGCAGCACACGGATCCCAGTGACCTGCACTCTAGAAAGAATATGTTGCTGGCAACCAAGTGAGTATCTCAGGTCCTGGGCCCCTGTCCCTGGTTCACATCCTGCTGGGCCACCCATTCAGGAGAAGGTGGATGGTGGGTGGGTTGCAGTAGTGCAGAATCCTCTATGCGGAAAGAGAGGTGTTCCTTTTTGTGGTTTGGTAGTAGCATTGCAGCCAGGGTAGCCAGGACTAGGAAGCTGGCCAGGTTTCCTCCAGGATGCAGAGCTGATGGGCTATAGACCTTTCTCTCTCCTTTCCCACCTCTGGCTTTACTAAACTGAATGAAGACTTTTTAATAGCTCTTTTCTACAATCCCAGGGAAGTCAGGCAGACCTTTGACAGGCTGGGCCTGGGGAAAGGACCGGCCTGGAAGGTGTCTATTACTGCCTGTTTTTCACATCTGTCTCCCTACCATCTCTATAAAGCCAGGTGTGCTTGCCCAGGTGTCTATATGTCACCCACCTGTACCCGTCTTTATCCATAGCACTAATTACTCAGTTTCCAACGTTGGTGTTTGTCATCTTCCATAGACTCGTAAAATTTACTGCAACTCCAGAGGGGAAAATAGTAAATCTCTGGCTAAATTTAGGTCTAGAGCTCATTTGAACTTTTACAGTGGGTTTTCTATTTATTTGATTTACTCCTGTCTTTGGCTTCGGTGTCATATTGTTGGTGTTTTACGGCCGTCTCAGGCCTGCAGTGGGCGGCGCTGCGTGCGCCCGCACATTTCTCTTCTCACAGGCTGGGCCTAAACAGCGGCCCTCATTTATTTAGTGCTGTAGGACGCGGTTTGTTCGTTTGACAGCGTAATTTAAAGAAATATATGGAAGGCTGAAAAATCATTTGCTCAAATTTGTCCAGATGTTTTTGAGACGTGATTGGAATTTGATTGCCCCTTTCCGCAGGGTCAAAAAATATTAATGTCCCAGAACTTTAATTGCTTACAGACCTTGGTTTGGGCTTTGAAGATTTAAAATGTTTGACTCTAAGCATTTGTTCTCTTCACTACAGAATTTCCTTTTTGGCACTTTGGTAATGAGTACAAACTCAAGGAAAGACTTTAACCATCTCTCTCAGTGATCAAAACCTGGCACGCACCCACTTTTCAGGCTTCCCTCTGATGTACCACTAGTCATACCACAGATCTTGGTCAGTAGCTTGCTCTCTGACCCCCTGCCTTGGTGGCTGGGGTTGGGAGACACGTTGTGCTTTATAAAGCAGGACGGATACTTTAGGGGAAAATAAAAACAAAACCAAAGCATGTAAGTCAGATAATAGAATTCTGCAAAAGCCTTTGTAGTTCCCTAAGGGATGCTCCTGATACCTGACTCTTGCAAGTCTTGCTTTTCTTAAGCCAGTACTTTGCAACTTGGGAGGATCCGAGTCATCTAGGGAGCTTTCTTAAGACCTTTAGGCACTAACCCTCTCAATTGGAATTGACAGGGGACAGGGATTTGGGAGTATGTCTCTGAGCCCTCAAAGGTGATTCTGAGGTATCTCCTGATGAACAACTGCCCCAGTGAGGTCAGAACAGCTGCCAGCTTCTTCCTAGTTGTATGGGAACATTTTGAATGGAGACATGAGACAGTAGAGAGTTAAGGTTCTCTACCCCCCACCCCCCACCCCCCACCCCCGTCTTAAAAGCAACAATCTTACTGGTGCTGCAAGGGGTAAGGAGGAGACATTCTTTATTTGTTTACCCTGGCCAAAGCAGCCCCACCTGGGGAAAGGGTACCCCAGAGTCCTTCATACACAGTAAGCTGCCCTATTTACCTGTTGGCCAGACTAGGTGTTGCCAAGTCTCTTAGGCTGTTCCATGGGTGTCTGCACAGAGCTGCACTGCCTTGGATTTGCTTCTTTTTGAATCCTCAGATCCACAGGCCAAGTGGAGGCAAGCAGACAGAAGTCTGGCAATCGGTGAAATGCTGTGGCCTTTGGGGTGCTATGTCTCTGCTGGCCAGCAGAACTGAGCCATTTGACCCTCAGGGCTAAAGCCCTCCATTCATTTCTTATATTAAAAATTTGTCAAATAAACTCAATCCAGAGTTAGGCACACAGGATTTCCTAGGCTGGATCCCTCTAAATTGTAGGTGCCTTGCAGAAATAAAAACCTTCAACAAATAAAAATCTGGTCTCCCTAGTGTCTTAAAAGATTACCTTTAGATTTTAGTTAAACTATGTGAGAATCTTTCCAGATTTCGATTAGTCCATGCTTGCAAGATAGAAAGTGAAGCAAAATTTTTTTTCTTAAGAAAGAAGAAAATCTTTCTCTTTCCACATACTGCAGGTAAACAGGTTTTTGCTTTGAATGGAATCAGCATTCTGTCCTAGAATAAGCAGTTTCTTGCCCTGGGCCATGCAAGGCTCCAGCAATCTGCTTCAGTGCCAGGGACAGGCTTGTGGCCCAGGGCCTAAATCTTTCAGGGCTTTTTGTGTCTGATCATCAAGAGGTGGGAGAGGCAGGACACAGGAGGGGAAAAGGACTCTAAGGAATGCCAGGTAGGTGCTCACAATTGTAGAATATTTGAAATCAAAAGCGAAATCCTCGTGAATTTCTCAGAGCAAAACCTATGTGGTCTTGAATGGAAAGGCTGAAAGGAGAAAAAAATTTTAAAAAACAAAAAGGCAAAGCACCCCCACTTTCCTTCCAGTCCCAGCTACTCCACAAGGGAGTGAGCTAGGAAAGGAAAGGAAACAGAGCGGAATCACCCACATTAGCCGCCCTCTCCAGCGACCAGGCGCCTCTGGGCCTGTTTCAGAGTCTCCTTTCTAATGCCAATGACAACGACACTCAGCGATTTTCTGTTCTTCCCCCACTCCGTCGCAGGCAACTTTGTAAGGAATTTACGGATCTGCTGGCTCAGGACCGGACCCCCATCGGGAACAGTCGGCCCAGTCCCATCCTGGAGCCGGGGATCCAGAGCTGCCTCACGCACTTCAGCCTCATCACGCACGGCTTCGGAGCCCCGGCCATTTGCGCGGCGCTCACGGCCCTGCAGAACTATCTCACCGAGGCGCTCAAAGGCATGGACAAGATGTTCTTGAACAACACCACCACTAACAGGCACACGTCTGGGGAAGGCCCAGGTAGTAAAACTGGCGACAAGGAGGAGAAACACAGGAAATGAAAAAAAAAAGTTTTAAAAAAGAAGGAAAATGTTTTAAATACAAAAGGAAAACAGAAAAAAATTAATTTTAGCTTTAAAATATTGGATTGGCTTTGGAAGAATTATATTAGGTAGAATACACACAATCACAATTTTTAAAAAAGAAAGTTAAATAACTTTAAAAAAAATCCTGAGGCATACAGCGGAGCAACAATACCGGTTCTCAGTGTCTATTTCAAGATACACTTGGAGACCACCATCCGGATTTTCCACTTCGGTTCTTTCGAGCTTAGTAATACTGATAATAAAAGAAAACTATGATTTCCCCCTTTGGAAAACAAACATAAGACTAAACATGAGAAAACGCTATCCTATTGGAAGAAAATCGGAGAAACGTTGTCAGTGCTTTGAAAGCTGGTTGACTGAGACACACGAACATTTAATTTTTAATATTTTTTTTAGGAAACTTTTGCAGTCCCCACCCTTCATTTCACCTGGCCCCTCTCCCAGCACCCTTTTCTACGCTTGCCCTCCTTCCTGATACCGTTCTGGGCCTCTCCGGGATGCAAATAAGTATGATTGGCCCTTTGGCTTGGCTTTAGCCCTTTAGTGGCCGGCCCAGCCTACGTTCCTAACTCTCCGTGCCTACTTCCCTGGCGGTTTGCAAAGCAGGGAGGGTCTGCTGGGTGGGGGCGCAGTTTTGGGTACCGTTCTCTGGGCCGAGGCTCCCTTGGCTGCGGAAAATCCGGACCAATAAGCTGATTCAGACTCATCATCCATTCTTTTCAGAAATGTTACTAGTTATCAGCCTTGCCAGCATCTGCACACAGAGAATCTTGCATTTGTTATAAAATTTGTGACATCTACCGATTTTAAGAACTATAGTAAAAACCAAACCAAAACAAACCAAAACAAAAAACAGTATGAATATGTTGATTAGTATGTAATCCCTTTGGAGGGGTATGTACCATTTCATTCTCTTCTGTTTTCCAAAGCTCTGCCCGCATGGTTTATGAGCTTCTTCAAAGAGGACTTGGGCTTTCTACACAATCTATAAGGTACTGAGAAAAAAAATCCAATCCTTTTCAAATCAAAGCTTGCGTGTCAGAATTCTGCAGGTGCACTTCTTTAAAGAAGCTCAAAAGGAATAATATAGAAAGTGGCCAATATGATAGAAGCTGCTTTGAGTCTACTTGCTAACATCCTCAACGTCGGAATTCCAGTGGGGGTAGGGCCATGACAAGTGAATTTTAGGGGATAAGGGTAGGAGTTCTTGGAATCCTATATTCTAACAGTATTGCCCTCACTTAAAATAGATTCAATTTCCCCAGGCTCTTTGTTGATTACTGTTTTAATGGGGGGGCAACTTTTCTAGGGAGGTGGGGAAAAGGGTGACACAAACTGATATTTCTGCAACAACTGCTTTCTTACACGATGCTTTAGGAATGAGGTATTTTCCCCGCCCAGATGTGCACTTGTTTTGGCATATAATGATAAAATAATGCATAGTGAAAGGCAAAAATGTAGTTCAGCTTTTAATTTTACCACTGCGACTATTCCCAGTGGATAAAGTTTTGTGCATCTAATATTTCTCACTTCTGGCAGCCCAGATCCTTTCTGGGGCTCCATCTTAGTGCTATCATGAAATAAAATCTGGATTCCACTGTCAGAGGTTCCCAAGAGCAGTGAGAAATCCCCTCAAGTAGAAGTGGTGGTGAGACAGGTCTTTAAATTTAGTGCAGGTAAGCACCTCTTTAAAAAAATATGCAAGATCTCTGCAACATACCTTGCTGACTATTCAGATGTTGTTCGGCAGAATTTATGGACAGGACCAATTTATATCGCCTGGTCTCTCATTTTTGCACCTCCCCCATTGTGCCCTGGGGTGAAGGAGAGGGTTGGGTTTTAGGAACCTGCTGAGAGCTGTGCTGGGGCGGGGGAGGGGAGTGGTAGTTAGAGATCCGGTTTCAGGTGCCTACCAGGGCCCAGATAAAGCTCCTCTTCCACCTTTAGCTCCTCCTTATGCCTGTGGGTGTGCAGAGCACAGCCCTAGATGTGTTTAGAAGAGTGCAAAGGCCGGGAGCAAGACATTATGGGTAGTGTAGCCCCTCGTCTTTCCCCAGTTGAGAAGCCCACACCTTGTCCGAGAGCCTGGACGCTTGCGTTAGATGAGTTCGGATTGTAGAGAGCCAGGAGGAACCACACTGAAAACCATCGTCTCCTTTCCTTGCAGGGCAACGCGTCCCACGCGTGTGACCTGCGAGAGACGCGATGGACGCGCCTTGCTCTTACTGTGCAGGTCCTGAGAGCTGTGGGCCACTCGCGCCCAGTCATGTTGAGGACATAGAATCAGCCACTGCAGGGGCCGCCGGCCGCACGGGCCCTTCGCGCTCTCGGTCTCACCCTAAGGGCTAAGGCGACCGAGAAAGCCCCGAGCTCCAGTAGGTAAAGGGGCGGCGCCCCGCGGGCTGCAGGCGGGGAGGGGTCCAAGGGCTACGCACGCCCTTCGCTCCCCACGGTCACTCCGAGCGCCTGCTCCCACAGGAAGAGTGGCCTAGAAATGTCCAAGGAATCAGAAGTTTTCCCCTTCTCTCGGTCAGGACGGAAGTTCTCTCCACGCTCGTGCTCCTGGGGGGAGATGGAATAAGCCTGGTCTTAGCTGGCCGTGCAGACGCCCTGTTGCCTTGCCCTCCCCCTGGCATTAACCTAGCCCGAGCCGGTGCGCGCCTCTCCACCTGGCAGCAGCCGTGCCCGCTGGCCCTCTGCCCTCTCCTTCCCTCTTTACTCCTTCCAGTGGGATTCTCCGCCCTCCTACTTTCCTGTCAGCTAGGACCACTACGTTTATCTGATAATTGAGTTATTAAAAGATTTGGTTTCCTTGGGCTTATAAATCAATAAACAGTAGGATTAACACAAGAGTTGCCTTTTAAGTCAAGGAAAATGTTTAAGGCAAGACACTTTGAGCTTTGTTTTCAAACCAAATAGGTGAGTTGCGCTCTTGTCCCACCCCTGCATTAGAGACATTTTAACCCTGCCGGCGGCCTACTCCTAAAGGCTCGGTCCCAAACCAAAATAAGATCTCAGGATAGAGGGCAGCGCTACCTTCGCGTTTGCTACTCCACAAGTTCTTCCAGAGGTTCCAAAGTCTCCAGGCCATTGTCTATCCAGCTCTGTGTCCAGCTACAGAGAAGATCTCAAGGGAAAAGCAAGAGGATGTCCTAAGTGAGCTTTTTATCTGGAAGGGATCTTTAACTTCTCCCCACTCCACGTGGGAAGTAACTTTCTTCCCCTCTTCCGAATTATCTTGCACTTTCTTTCCTTTTTTTCTGGCCTCCACATCCTTAGCTTTCTCCACCCCCACCTAAAGACCAGGAAGAGGCTTTCAAAGACCTGACTTTTGTTTTCTTTGGCCAAGGAAACCACTCTTTTCTCAAGCAATTATTTCATATCCTATGAAAACTTTGGTCCAATGGAAAACTCGAAACTCTGAATTTACGTGCACAGTGTTCCTCCAGTACAGCGCATCCCTAGTTAGAGTGTTCATAGAAAATTTGTCATGGCATCTGATATCCTGTACTTGCAATATGTTATGTGGAAAGGAAACGATAACCTTAAACCATCTGATGTTGCCTCAACAGCCCAAAAGTGTTTTCCCTCCTTTGATGATGTATATTAAATCATTGGCATAAAAAGAGAAATATTGAAATTAATTTTTTTAATGGAATGAACTCCATCCTTCTTAAAATTCCAAAATCTACTCCTCTTTTGGGTTGATCTCTAATTCACTAACATTGCTTTTGCCACACAATGGAGAACTATCAATCTATTGTCTCTTCATGAGAAGAGCTCTGGAGGCTATCCATGTTAAGTTTGTATATATTTATTTATGCTTAATTTAAAGGGAATGTGTAAATATGGCAAGTAGTTTGGGATTATTTATCTGTGAATCTATACCTCTGTGAATGGGTGGTTAAAAATAAAAACTGCTTGACCCTAGGTAGAATCCTATCCGAATTTTTCTGTTCTTTATAGACAAGCTGTTATGGTATTGGGTAGAAATTGGTTTATTGTCCAGTGCTGATCTGATTTACATAAATAAAAAGATTGTTGTGTTTTTGTTGTGTTTTCATATTCAGTTTATTAAATATGGATATAGATGAACTGTATAGATAGAAAAGACATATAGCAAGAGGTTTTTTCTTTTTACCCCCTCACTGAAGCATACTGTGTTTTTTTCTTATAGCAGAAATACAATAAATTTTGTTTATCAGACAAAGGAGCACTTGTTTTCCTAAAAGGTGCTTTTCATTTTTTTAAAAAAATTACAAGTCTTGTCTCCTATTCCTATAAAGATTTGTAATGAAAGTTCACGTTAACTGCATCTTTTGGTTTACTTTGCCCTTTGATGAGAACTCTAATTTACTTCCAGGTAATTAAGGGATTCTAGGTCCAAGTCACATATGATGGACCTTGCGCTCTTACTGTTGATGTTGTGAGTGCTGATAAGGTTTTTCTAGAAGCAGATGGTGTGGGAGAGAAATCTACAGGACTGGGATGGGGTCCGGCACTTCACTACCTGGGATCTTCACTTCACTACCATGGTTGAGTTAACTAGACTTTTTTGGGACTTAATTTGACCCGGACTTCATCAGTAATACAAGATATTTCACAAATAAATGAGGGAAATTCCCTTGATCAGGAAGATGAATAAGTTACATAATTCCTTTTTTTTCCCTTTCTTTTTGAGACAGGGTCTCACTATGCAGTTCAAGCTGGCCATGAGCCCACTTTGTAGCCCAGGCCGGCTCAAACTTGCAAAGATCCTCCTGCCTCAGCCTCTTGAGTGCTGGGATTACAGGCCTGTGCCACCACACCCAGCTAGTTGTACATATTTTAAAAAGCTGTCTCTTATCTTAGGCTGAAAGATTGCTTAGAGAAGTGAGGTTTTATTTGGGTTAGTGGGCCTCACCCTGCCCCTGATAAATTGTGGTGACTAAACACCTCAATCTGTACTTTACCCCAAGAATAGGGTATCTTTTCTAAGACCAGGAAAGCAAAGTCATCCACCATATCTTATAATTTGGACAAGTCACTGCTTCTTTTGGCCCTCATGGCATGTATCTGTCAAAGATACACCTCTGAGTGGTCGTTCCCTTCACCAACACTGTCAAGTTTACTTATAAAAACAGAAACAGCAACATGCACCCACATTTAAATACAATAAAAAATACATCTTGATGATCTGGTTCCCTGAAAGTGCTTAGAGTACAGCTGGTGCTCAGTTAATTACATTATGTGTCCTATATACATTTTCTGGCTTTCAGGTCAATTTTTTCCAGTTGGATGTATCAGTAAAGACAGAAGGATCATGAAACCTGTTTTATGAGAGATTTTTCCCTTCTCATCTGATTAATTTAAAAAGGGAAGGTATCATGGCTAGAATTATAAAGAATGGAATCAAAGGAAAGCAACACAAAAAAAGAATAAGAGAAACAGTAGCAAGGAAAGAAAAAAAAAAGAAAGGGAGTGTGATTTTTTTTTTTTTTAAACTGGGAATCAAACCCATGGTCTTCTGCTTGTAGCCAGGTGCTTAAGCCACTGAGGTAAATCCCTGGGAGAGTGATTATGTCTGAGCCATTTAGCTTAAAGAAACTATGTACTGTATAAGCCTTAGTTTCTGGCTCAGTTGTATTACACTGTTTCATTTTCATTTGTTTTGCAAGGTGTGGGTTTAGTTACTACTGGGACTATACACAGGTAGTGGTGGGTGATTTCCATATTCATGACAAGTCCCACCGGTAAACTCCAGTCAACAGTCATCCCCCATCACTTGGCAAGAAGGTAAGGCAGTCACCTTTACCACATAAAACCCGAGGTCCTGAGGGGGCTAAACTGTGGGGGAAAAAACTGGAGGAAAGACCTGAACAACAAATAGTGGCTTGCTGCTGGTCACAGCTCTCCAGCCCTGTTCTCAGGGTCTTGTGAGATGGCAGCATGATAGAGTGACCAGCCAGTGACCAGTGGGGACCCGTTGACGGTGCTGCCCCTGCCTGCCAGCTGATTGCCTGATTAGGTGGTGGTTTTACAGTGCCCCAGAAGCCCACGCGCAGGCCAGTATTAGCTGTTTAAGGACTTGACTAAAAATAATGCTGAGAAGAAGACGTGACTTTTTTTTTTTAAAAGAGGCCATATTCTTTTTCTTCATTTGCAAATAACAGCTTCGTGGGGCCCTCCCTTGGGACCCCGGCGTCAGAAGCAGGAACCAGCAGAGAGTTGCTGACCCTGTGGGAGTGGCCCTTCTTGAAGGCTTCTAAGGTTCCCAGTGCAAACTGCATTCCACGCTTCAGCTTTCTGGGAGGTTGTATGTCATGTTGAAGTCTCAGAAATTAAACGTGCAGCTCACAAGTCCATTAATTTTAGCTTCCCATTAATCTATTTATAAGTGAGCCAGCGTTGACTCTATAAATACAGTGCTATAAAATTGAACTCTTTCCCATAAATCTTCCAAGTTGTTTATTTACATATATTGCCTGGCCCTCTAAAGATGCCCATGTAAACTTGGGGAAGACTGGTGGACCCGACCAAAGACAAAGCGTTTTCTCTCCTTCCCTCCCGCCCCAGCAAAGACTTCGCGAAGAGGCAGGGGTGGGATAAGAAAGGGAGGGTGAAAACACATTTTTCCTTCTCGATTTTGTTTCCTTGTTTCTATCCCAAACTCGCTCTCTCCACATTCCCCATCACGAGCCCCGCGCCGATTTATATCGTCATAAACATCATTCTTGGGATGGCAGCTTCTCTCGTGGCTTGGGGTGAGCTCCTTTTTCACTTCTCTGGCAGCCACCGCTTTCAGATCAAGCCTCATAAATAAGCCCACGGGTCTCCACGAGTCTGGATCAGCCAAACGCCGTTCCCGTCCAGTCTCCGGGTTTGGGCTCCTTCACGCCCCTTCGCAAGGTCACAATTCGGCGCAAGCCCGCAGGCTTTTCCCTAGGTTTCCAGGAAGCTCGGAAAGAGCGCAGAGATGCAGCCTCGGGGCAGCGTCTGCGGCGCCGGCTCCCAGGGCTGACGCGCAGACCCCGCCCGCACCCAGGCGCGCGGCGCGGTTGCCAGGCAGCGCCTCCGCGAGCGCGCACGCACCGACGCCCACGCACGCGCACTCGCTCACCAGTCGCGGCTCCCGGGGCGCAACCCCAGCCTTGGCGTCTTCCCCTGGCTCCTGGGCCCGCCCAGGTTTCTGAGGAGCGCGCTAGGGAGGTAGGCGCTGGATTTGCAAATGACTCAAAGTGGGCAGCCTTTTTTTTTATATTCTTTTTTGCCCTATGCCCTAAAAAGTTTATGCTTAGGTCGAGGGAGCAGTTTTGTCGCACAAGTTCAGCTCGTTTCACGCTGGTCACAGCTAGCAAGGTCAGGCGGCTCTTTCTCGCCCACTCGTTCAAAACCTATTGGTTCCAGCCCACTCCGCTCTGCTTTTCCTGGGAAGGGCTGCAGCCTTCTGGAGATGATTCAGGCGAGAGCTGGATCCAGGCCCAAGCAGGGTTCACATCCGTTGCCGACGGAGGCTTCTGCATAAAAACGCTCTTTGAATGTTTTGAAAAGCCCCATAATGGCCAATAGACTTATCAAAGCGTGACTTGCCAGGCCGCAGGAAGGGCAGCTCTGGCAGTCATCTGCAACTCGACCAGTTAACGTCCCAGACGTGCCTGTTCCCGAAGATATTAGCAAATGTTTCAAGGATGTGGCTGTCAGATGTCATTAGCCTTTGCATGTTCACCCAGCCGGTTGCTCAACTGGGAGGAGGGCATGGCCGTGGTATACATACGCAGAGTATTCGGGGGTGGTGAGTGGGTGTCAGAGCTTGTCTCTTTCAACAACCAAATGTCCAAGGTTATGCCAACATTTATCAAAGGGCGGATGCAAAGAAACTGGGACCTGAGCTATGGGGTACAGGGGCTTGGAAACAGGAGCTCCTGTGGGAATGAGACTGCAGTCAGTGGGATGTAAATCGTGCTACTCTACTTGGAGTGCAAACTTCCCAAATCTTGGTTTATTAGGAGACTGGCATGGCCAATCCAGCCAGGACAATGAGCTTCTGCACTCACCGTATGAACCTGGAGGTCCTGAGATCTAGAAGCTGACATTTAGATCCTCAAAAGAGGTCAGGCAGTCTGATTTCGGAGAAGAGCAATGCTTGTTCACTTGGGCAAAGAATGAGACCAGTAAATCCAGTTTGTGGGGAGACAGGGACTTTAGGTAGTTTCTAGGACCACGAAAAAGGACAAGTAGGGGCGGTGCATAGTGTCTGGGAAAATCCAAGCCAGTACAAAGAAAATAAGCATCAAGCCTTATCAAACGTTAGTGCTCCATTGGCTAGGCCTCACCAGCCCCCACCCCCATGCCAGTGCTAACTTTTCAGATCAAAGCATCAATCTTAGACCTGGATGAATTTTGTGTAAATATACCATTCCTGATAAATGATTTTGCCATGTAACTAGGTGACAGAACTTTAGGGGATTGTAGTCAGGATTGTTTCCTGTGCCAGCAGCACACAGGCAATATCATGATATGGAATACTCCAACGTCCAGACTAAACCAAAATCTGCCACAGCAGAGTAGTGCTTCCCAATGTGAATTGTCTTTGCTAAGAAAGTCCCACGTGTTAGGGAGGAAAAAAACTCTGTATTTTTATTTTTTGTATTTCATAAATTTTAAAGCTCTTGTCTTTGAGACAGAACTCCTTGGTTAGGCATTCAAAAAGAAGAAGGAGAGGGATGGGGAGAGGGAGAGGGAAGGGGAGGGGAGAGGAAGAGGGAGAGGAAGGGGGAGGAGGAGGGGAGAGGAAGGGGGAGGGGGAGAGGGAGAGGAAGAGGGAGGGGGAGAGGGAGAGAGAGAACAAGATTTGAAGCAAGACTTATTCTTTTTGATAGTTTGTTCAGCACACTGTACCATCTCTCTGACTTTTGAAGGATGTAGGAGAGGGATCATAGGTATGAACTTTACTATCATAGTGGAACCACTAAGTGATTTATTCACTTTTTTTTGTACTAGGCATTGAACTCATGACCTCACACTTGCCAGACAAGTGCTTGTGCCACTGAGCTAAATCCCCAGCCCTGATTTATTCACTTTTATGTTCAATCTAAATACTTTTTCTTCTGCAATGATAAGGGCAGTCTAGACCATGGGGCCAAATCATCCAAAGAAGGGTCAAGCTGATCTGGGTTCCTGTGACCTTTCACCCACTCTTTAATTCTCAGTAGTGAATATCTGTGTTTGGTAACTAGTACTTGCAAGTAATAAAGACAATTAGAGCATTTAATTTTTTTTTTCTTGGACAAGGGATTGTATGCCAGTGCAGAGAGGTTAAATCTTTGTTGATGAGACTGCTTTGTAGGAAGAAATTAGAGGGATAACATTCACTGAGCGTTCTACTTCACAAGCCCTAGGAATGCAGTGTAGGAATTATATACACATAAGCTATAGGTAACTCATATCGCTCTCTTCTTCATTTTTATTAGCCCATGGGCACTTAAAAATCACACTCATTTATCACCTCTTTAGCAGGAGAATAAGGTTGTGTCCATCTTTCTCCAGTCTTATTCTGTGTTTACTTCTAGTGGGGAACACTGCTAATTAGGGTTTTGAGTATATTATTACCCTCCTGCCAATTTTGGGAAGACCCTTTCTTTCTTTTCCATATAAAAACAAACCAAACCCAAATAAGTGAAGTAAAAAGAAACAACCTCTTCTTTATTGAGAAGTGTTTCTCCCTTCAACCTGTAAAATTTCGAAGTTGACTAATCTTGAGCTCAATTGAAAAGGTCAAAGATCTGAAAGAATAAGATATTCCAGAGATAACCAATTAGAGAAATTTATGTCCAAAATAAATGTCAAGATTGGAATAACACATTTTCTCAGTACACGATGTCCTTGTGGCATTCTATGGTGACTTTTTAATGCTCTGAAGCTTCTTTCTTATAAAGGACACATCTCTGATCTTGCAAAGCAAGATCATGTACATATGCATGCATCAAACTACACAACAGTTGAAAATTCTTGAGAGAAGTTAATTTAAGTTAAAAAGTGGCACAATATCCTCAATCCATATCTCTGACTCTATACTTAGATATATTGCAGAATTGCAGTTACAGTGACATCTTTTTTCTTAGTAGACATTCTTTAGAAAAGTCATCTTATGTGTAATGTTCTAAAATTTGTAGAGGAGGGTGTGTCTAAGAACCAGAGGATGAAACCTTAAGAAGAGGAGAGAGATTTTCCATCAACTGAATACTGGGTGACTTCCCTACAGGTCATCACTCTAATGTGTACATAGAAACATGAACTTGCAGTTGAATGGCACTACATTTAATCACATATGTGCACAGGCACACACAGAAGACTGTTTTCACTCATCATTTTTCCTTGATGTTAAACATGTGTTGGGAATTTTGGAACTCTGACTTCAACAGATCATATTTGTGACTTTGTTCTTACACATGCAGTTTGGAAACCTACAAGGTGATAACTAGGTTATTTTTCCTCTCTCTCTTCTTTTGCTGTTATTAACTCTGTCCTTCCTTTCCTCTTCCCCACTGACTCCCCCTCCCCAGCATTCTGTCAAGCAATAGGCTATAAAATAGTTATCCAGACCAGCAGCCAGGCAAGTGCCATTTGAGAGTAATTTCTGCCCCAAGCATTTAGCCCAGGGCAAAGCAAGCGTGCTCTCTAACTGATCAACCTGGATATTTCATTATTCATTAATTTACTGTTTAACCAAATCCCACTCATTATCAGAGGCAACGCTTGGCAGAGCCCAGCGAACAGTAGCAGTTGGTGTCAGGCGTGGAGAATTGGCCCATTTGATCCTGGGCTGTTTTATTATTCAACACCACTGACTGAGAAAAAGGTCCATGAATAATAAAGAGCCAAAGCGTGTTTGAACTGAGAAGCATGACACAGCCTTACAAAACAGCAGTTAGAAAATTAAAGGCAAGGTGGCCCAGACTTTGCATTTTTTATCGTGGCTGTGGGCACAGACATTTATATCCCTACATTGTTTTCAATGGTTTTTTTTTTAAGTCCTTAAAACAGAAGCATTTGTTTCAGTAGCACCCTTTCAAAACAGGCCATTGAAGATCTCAGGAGCAAACTTACACAGCAAGAAACAAACATGCCTCCAGATGGGAACTTGAAAACGTCATTTCTAACCTTATAATCACTTAAGTCCTTTGTGGCCCTTCTTGGCTTGGGGGAAAGTGGGGGTGACTTTAATTCTCCTTTGGACCTGCCATCATCCATACCCTGCATTGGTTTAATAATATAATTCATGATGCCAGTTGGATGCTTGCTATATTCCTTTTTTTTTTTTTAAACCAAGGATCGAACTTACAATCTCTTACTTACCAGACAGGCGCTGTGCCACTGAACTAAATCTCCAGCTACATTCCATTTCTATTTCCAGACATATAGTGGAGTCTAAGAGCACCTGACCACACAGGACATGTAATAAGGGGTTTACAGACCATGTAGATAATATTATATATCAGTATCAGAAAAGGACCTATAAAATATAAATGGATGGAGGGAGCAGTTTGCACTCTCCCGGTAGCACCTTTTCTGTGTTTACACAGGGAATAAATACTGTAGGGGTCATAAATTCTCCCAGGCTTTGGTTAGTTCTGTAAGTGTGCAGTTGAATTGAATATATTTGAATATACTTGCTACGTCCACTGGTGGTGTGTTTGAAAGTATGCTGCCTTTAGGAATAACCTGTCCTGTTAATCTGTAAATATCTGTTTAATCCATTAAATTGAATAAGTATGATGGAACCTAAAGCAGCAGTGATAGTAGGATCTTTGTAAATTGGCTTCTACTACCTAGCAACCTGTTTATTTTATGCACATAGAATTCTACTTAGTGAAATACATTTAGACCAGCAGTAGTTGTGCAGTAAAAAGTTTCTGGAGACCAATAAAACTCCTATAGGCTTCTTATTCTCATCACAAGTAATGTATAAGTTGGGTGTGGTGGAGCACACCTGTGAGCCCAGCATTGTCGAGCTGGACGCAGGGAGATTGCAAGTTGGAGCTCTCAGTCTCAGCAATGTAATGACTTTGGAAGATTCTGTCTCAGAATGAAAAAGGGTAGGGATGTAGCTCAGTTCAGAGGTCCTGGATTTATTTCTTAAAGAGTATCTATCTATCTATCTATCTATCTATCTATCTATCTATCTATCTGCTCATTTTTCATTGTTTATCCAAACAGAACTACCTGGATGCTAAGACATTTAGAGTGATGAAAGTGGTGGTGGCAATTTTTTTTTTTAAATGGTACTGGGAATCAATTCCAGGACCTTTGCACCAAAGCAACATCCTTAGTCTTTTAAAACCTCTTTTTTTTTTCCAGATAGGGTTACTATTAAATTGATAAATTGCCCAGGCAGGGACAGAACTTGCAGTCCTCCTGCCTCAGCCTTCCATAGTATTAGGATTAGAGGTATACACCACTGCACCTAGTTTCAAGTGATATTTATTTCTTTATTTTTGTGACACTGGGCCTTACACATGCTACACATGAGCTCTGCAGCTGAACTACATCTCTCGCCCCACTTCAAGTGATTTTTAATGTTGGCATAAATAAACAAAGACTAGAAACACTAGGGAGAGGCTTAGCTTTTCCTTAGCTCAGAAATTGTTTTTGCTCAACTTGGATGCCTTCACACAGAGCTATATTACTGGTGCTTTTCTTATTTCTTTCTCTTATTTTGAAACAGGATTTTCCTGAGTCTCTAAATTGCCCAAACTGGGCTTGAAATGGCTATCCTCCTGCCTCAGTCTCCCTGAGTGCTGAGATTACAGGATTGGGCCACCATGCCTGTCTAAAAGTGCTCACTTCATGTTTTCATCTTGGTCTCTGCGTTGTTCAGCTTCTGAGAGAATGGCACGTCTAACCATTTGCATAGTACTTTGGATAGACTTGCATGTGAACTTTAGTTCCAAAGTGCTCTTCTTCTACATTGAGTCTTAGGGCTTAGGTTTTAATTCTAGACATTAGTGTAATATATTTACATGTATTTCAATAGTTTTTTTGTGAAGATAACTTATAAAAATTCTAACTTTCTCAGATTGAGATGTATTTTGATGTGGTGATATTGTTGTTTGTATAGTGGGGTGGAATTCATGTCCTTGCAAATGCTAGGTAAGCACCACTGTGTATAAACGCCATTGAATTACATCTTCAGGCCCTGAAGTAAATATTTAAAAAACAGATATTAGTATAAGAGTTTTTGGCATTACTAAGGAGAGGATGGAATTTGTTTGTCCAGCTTGACTGGTATTGGAATGTCAGAGTTATAAGATAACGATTAAATTGATTCCTTTTCCAAGAAAGCAAACTAGGTTGTTTGCTGATCATAAATAAATGTAAAATAGCATAACTATGAATGTGAAACATGACAAAAATAATGCCTGGACTTCTCATATCATGCCAATTCTCATTAAATCATGAAAAAATATGTTCTTGGATATGAACACATACAAAGAATTCCAAAAGTGAAACAAATTTAAATAATATGAACTAATTAATCTACTTCAGAGCCACAAAATTTTTTCCCCTTTTCTTTCAGTCTTGCTTCAGTTTGAGATATTGGATCTTTTCCCCTAGTACAGTGTGATCTAGGACTCTTAAGCCTCTCTGATACTACTTTAAATCCTTGGAATTTAGAACTTCAATAGGCTGGGAATAGTAGTAAATAAAAAGAACAGCATCATTATCCCTGGAGAAGAAGCACTATATTGGAAATTTGGAAGAAGAAAAAATTAGAATTTTTCTGGGTTTTATTAATTATAGACATGAACAGACCTAAAAGGTAATATGTAAATATTATCTTTCTTGGAAAATTTTATTTTTGAACTTTCACTTATGGTATAATTTTACTTGTTAACTTTTCCACCTACAATTTTTAGAATCACCTATGAAGATTTTAAAAATACTAGTGTGTTCACATGGTCCATCTTCTGATTTGTTTGATGTGAAACATTGGGTATTTCTTCAGAAGATCTCCACACATATTTTTGTTTGTGTTTGTTTTTCAGGTACTGAGGATTAAACCTAGGGCCTATGTGAGCTATATCCCCATTCCCTTTAATTTTTTTTTTTAAATTTTTGAGAAAGGATGTCCCTAAGTTGCCCAGGCTGGGTTTAAACTTGCAATCCTCTTGCCTTAGCCTACCACAGTTCTGAGATTACAGATATACCACCATGACTGGCCCTTACATGATTTTGATGTGCAATTGGGACAATAAAACCATGTTTATGTTCTCAGAATATTTATGTTATATAATGTGATACTTTATCTGTTGTTCTATATTTCTATATAAGCCTGTCTATATAAGATCTTTTCTTAGCCTATGTTGGAGACCACTACAAGTGGCTCTGAGCAGGATTTAAATTTTACTAATTGGCTTTCTATGTTTATCTGTGAGTCTGTCCTAGGCCTAGGGCCCTTGCCTGGTGATGGGAGCTGATTCATAGTAAGTAAACCTCTATGAATCACTGATCTTGACTGAGGCTGTAGTAGCCAATGAGGCCAGAGATACCTCAAAGGGCAAGATAAGGCCACAGCTGAAGACACCTTGGCTTCAACACTAAGTAAATGGAGTCAGCAGTTAAAGGAAGTTCACTCCTATAGTCTCAATCCTACCATGGGTGTTATCTTGGAGATAAGATTGTTCTCCTAAATTGGCATAATTTACCACTTGGAGAAGTTGTTGAAGCCATTCCCAAAGTCTTGCTCATTTCCTGTATTTTCTCAGTTTTTTCACCTTTTGTCTTTGGTCCTAATAAAGTGGGCTAATCCAGAGAAGACTTGGTCTTAGCACTCAGAGTCACTAGCTCAGCTAAGAGTTTTGATCCTCCTGGAGCCCTAAAATCATACTATTTGTCTTTTTTTATTTAACCTCCACCATACACTCGTTTGGAAGATCAGGAATCTAGGTCAGAACCCAATAATCCTACATAAAGCATAAAGCTTAATGTTTTATGCTTTAGATCTAAAATGTCTGTTGAAAATCTCATGTTTTTACAGGTAGGACTTTTGAAAGCTGCTTGGATCATGGCTCTGTTTTGTACTCATAAGTGGATTAATCAGCTGATGAGTTCAGAGCTGGATGTACTTTTAGCGAGGAAGGCCTGTTGAAGGAGGTAAGTCACATGGCTATACTTTTGTCTCTAGATCTTTCCTTCTCTCTCTGCTTCCTGGATGCCATGAGTAAATCAGCTTTCTTCTCTCAGTCTCCTCTGCCATGCTGTTCCTGCCTTAGAGCCAGCAGACCATGCACTAAATCCTCTGAAGCCAAATTAAACTTCTCTTTCATTTATATTACTGATGTTAAACAGAGCATGATGGCACATGCCTATAACCCCAGCTTGGTAGACTGAGGCAGGAAGATCATTGCAAGTTTGAGACTAGCCTGGGATACAAAGTGAGCTCAAGGCTCAAGGACAGCCTGAAATGTATAGTGAGATCCTGTCTCAAAAGAAAAAAAAAAAAAAAAAGGAAAAGGTTGGGTTTTGTGTCCCAGCAATGAGAAAATGATGAATACAGAAAATTGGTGCCAAGAGTAAGGTCCTTGCTTTGACTGTACCTGATTCTGGAACTAGCTTGTGAGGGTGGTTTGGAAATGCAGGCTATAGAAGCCCTAGACTATTGTAAGCAGAACTTGATAGGTGATCCTAGGCAGAGCTCAGAAGATTACAGACAATTGATAAAAATACATACAATAAAGACCAGTCTCCTGAGGTTTCAGTGGGATGAGGACTCTATTAGAAACTGACTAGAGGCCATATGTATTACAGCAAAGAATTTGTCTGTTTTGCTCATGTCCTAAAACTTTGTGTGAGGCTGAATGTAAAGAGGGGAGAATAGTTAATCTGGTAGAGGAAATTTTAAGGCACCCCAGCATTTAGGCTGTGACATGGGTACTTCTGGCTGTTTTTAGCTAGGTCTATAGTGAAAATTAGGAGCAAGAAGTAGAATAGAATATTATATAAATTTTATATCTTGTCCAGAAAGGAAGCATGTGTAGTTTGGGCCAAGGTATTTCCTGAATAGATTGCTGCTCTTAAAAACAAGCCAAGCTAGGCATGATGGTACATGCCTATAAAGGCAGGACATTGGAGACTGAGACAGAGTGCCCTCTTTTCCTCCTCTTGCTTTTCAAGTCCATTATCTGTTTAGTTATATCATGTTTCAGCTTGCTCAGTAACTTACTGATCTGTTTTGTTGCTATTTACTTTTTATTTTTTATTTATTTTAATTTTTTATTATTTTGAAGGTGGCAAAATACAACAGAACAAGACAGAACAAAACCAACTGAGATAGTGCAGTGAGATTGGTACAGAAACCCTCAACAGGTTACTGGCATAACAGTAATAGGCACCATAGTATATTCCATTATCTTCACAACAGTTGTTCTTTCAATCAAGTATAGCCAAATCAAAGGAAATACAGGACATTGTAGAACTTATCAAAACAGAACATTGAATAGTGCAATATTATTAATCAGAACAAAGCAAAACAGTGATAAATATATTTGCCTTCAAAGAGATGGTAGAAGGAAATCCTCCCCATTTACTACATTGCATATTTTTTTTTTTTTTTGTACCCAGGATCGAACTCATGACCATGCGCTTGCAAGGCAGGTGCTTATGCCACTGAGCTAAATCCCCAGCCCATACATAGCATATGTTCAACCTCTCAAGAGATGTCTAGATTTCTGGCCCTCGATTGCTAACAGAGGGTGGGGGGTGGGGGTCAGGCAGGGGGAGTTTGATTCTCAGCCCTCGCGCTGGTAGGCTCATGGGAGCTGCTAAGTAATTCTTCTCCTGCCTCACGCCAGGGGTGCTTACTGAAAGGGTAGGCAAATTGCCTTGCTGTGCTGCCTTGAGTCCCTTCATGGTCGGAGCTCTGGGGCTGCTTAATGCTTGTGTTTTTAATCTTGCTTTGGCACCATTCCTTTCTATCTTCCTATCCCTCTTTTATAAAATAAAATGTTCATTCATTGCATGTTTAAAATAAACTGTCCACTCATTATATGTAGAAATATTTAACTTTTTAATTTTTATAAGTGCACATAGCTAAAAATTTGACTTGAGTATCAGAAGAGATTTTAAACTCTTCCATGTACAAAACTGCCAGGACTTTGACATTTCTTAATAGTAGACAAAATGCATTTTCTACAATAAGATAAACATGAAACTTTTGGGGGCCAGGGACAGAATGTTATGGTTTAGCTCTAAAACGTCCTCCAAAAGTTTCATATGTTCAGAGTGGGGCTTTTAGAAAGTGACTGGATTATGGGGTACTGTATTTATCAGTGGATGCATCCATGCATATCTGCATGTGTTGTTAAAGGCAGGGCCAGCTCAGAAGAGGTGGGCCTCTGAGGTGTGTCCTGGACAGACATATTCTTGTCCCTTGTCTATTTCCTAGCTACCGTGGATTGACTAGCTTTCCTCCTTCTGACTCTTCTCCCATCCTGTTTCTGCCTTGCAGTCAGCACATGGGCTGAACTCGCTGAAAGTGTGAACCGAATTAATCCTCTCATCCTGTAAATTGCTGATCCTGAAAATTTTGTTCCAGCAGTGATAAATTTACTAATGCATAGTAGCTGCTAATTTGTTCAACAAATCCCCCCCTCACAAACTCTTACTAAATAGTCATTACCTTCCTATATCTAGGAATCCATTGGTAAAGATAGATCTAGTCCTTTACTTTGTATAATTTATAGTATTTTTGTTCTTGAGGACAAGGGTATTGTTTCTGCATTTGTAAATGTAGCTATGTGTCTTACCCACTTTTCTCATTACTGAGACAAAACATGCTATGCTCAGAGTTGAAGGAGGAAAGATTTATTTTGGCTTACAGTTGTAGAGGTTTCCGTCCATAATCAACTGGCTCCAAGGAAGGATGGCATGGCAGAGAGACATCTCAGAGAAAAACCAGTTTGTGACAGGTGGATGACAACATGCAAGTGAGATCCCCAGGACCCTAACCCTCATTCTAACTCTTATACATTTCTCAGGCTATCCTCACAGCTTAATCCTTGTACCCTTAATTCTATCATCTCACCATGAATTAATCCCAGCATCACACACTATAGATCCAGCCACCTCCAAAAAGTCACAGTCACCTTGACTGTATGAGACTTTGGGGGGACACAAGCCATAACAGTATGATCAACTAATAGCTCTCCAAGAAGCAACACAATACAATATAACTGTGAGTGTTTCCTGTGTACTGGTCACCACTGTAATTTTTGGCTGGATTACAGGGGATGAGCCAGGTGCAAGGGCTTTGGGAAGGGCATATTGTTTTTTCTACTCTGTGTTTTCTGAATCCTGTGCATCTGTGAAACTCCACTTACACATACATACACACACAATCACAAAGATTTTTAAAATCTAAAAGATTTCTACACATTTTAAAAATATCTTTATAGTTTCAATTTTCTACTGTGCTACCTAGAAGGTAAATAAAATATGTAAGTGTTCTTAGTCTGCTTTAATTACATTCATCTTGATTTCACAGAACATAGTATACTTTTCAGGTAATAATGGAACTTGAAACTTGTACCTGGATATTTTTAGTGTGATATGCTTCATCAACATTTCCTTCCAAATCAAAGGTAAGGATATTTAGATGGAGAAAGGCATTATGTGATTTGTTTCTTTTAACAAGTCTGATATATAAGATGGGTGAAAAAGTACCTCCCTTGTTTTTTGTGCTGGATTGTTTGTGTCTGTTTTTGTTGGTATTCTGGATTGAATCTAAGGTGTCAGGCATACTAGGCAGGCATTCTGTCACTGAGTTACCACTTTATTTTGTGAGACAGGTTCTCATTAACTTATTCAGGCTGCCCTAGAAATCAAAATCTTCCTGTCTCAACTTCCCCAGTAGCTGGAATTACAAGCATGTACCACCACACCTGGCCACCTTTCTTCATTTTATAGGTAAGGAAATCTAGGCTTAAGTCGAGAACTTTAGCAGAGCTAGTAAGTAAAATGATTTTTCTATCATTTTGTACTGACACACTTACATTATAATATAAATATGTGTTCATACACTTCACACAACCATTACAAATATTATCTTTCCAAAGTACTTAAAAAACTCATGTGTTATAGTACAATATATATTATAAATGTTTATTAATTTTTATTAGCTAAACAAAATATATGCACACATTTATGAGAAGTTTAAATTATACAGTATTAAAAGTACTCAGCTTTTCCTATTTCAAGTATAAAAAAGAAGTGAAGTTGCAATAATTAAAGATTTCTTTTAGGAGTTCTTAGAGTGCATACTTTAATATATAAGCATGCTTTGTAATTAAAACTCTAAATTTTCTGCATGTAAAGGATATTCCTCAAGTGCTTGAAGACACTAAAGACACTATATTATTCCTGAATAGTCTATATAGTTTCCATGTAATTTTTATGTTCGTGTTTTTTTCAGTGTCTTTTCTCCATTGCTATAGCAAAGCCAAATTTCTGCTTAGTGAGATGTTTGGTAAATCAAAAATTCCAGTTTAAAATACTCTAAGATAATGATGTTTTACTTTATTTGTGACTTAATAGGTTTTGCATCAAATATCTGTCTTGACTTGTTTATAATCTTATTAATACATTTTTACACATTTAAAAGTGTTTCATAGAGCTACTGACTTAATTTATCAAGGAACATAAGATGTTTGAAATTGTTTTATAGCTCCTTAGCATAAATTTGCCTTAGTCCATCTGTAGCAATGGAGAAAAAATTCTGTTTCCTTAAGCCTTTTTATGAGGGTGCCAAAACATATAAAAATATGAAGCTATTTAATAGCCAGGCCCTTTGAAACTACCAAGTACACACAGAGTGCATGCTAACTTTAATCACACTGATGGATTTACATATAATGTCTCAATTCCAGACTCCCTCATTAGTGTAGTCAATCTTGAACTTCTTCCTGGTGAGAAGGGTGAAGGTGACTTCAACCTCCTTAAGAGGGACTGCTGGATATTGCCAACATCCAGAAACAGACAGTGGGAAAAAAGCTATACCATATGAGACTATAATCCTAGCTGTGGTCAATGTGTTGAAAGCTTTATATTTCCTGACCACAGGATCTTTCTATAAAATGAACAGGGAGGAGGGATATTCTCAGCACTAGCCAGCTGGCTATTTCTATATGCTTATTAAAATTTCTGGAAGAAATAGTGGGGCCTATAAGCCTTTTAAAATAAGATGACTATATCCACTGGAGGAGGCATAAGATTTCCCCTTCCTCATTTATCATGAGAAGGCAAGAAAAAATATTTTCAGATTTAAATTTTGATATTTGTGGCAAAGAAATGGGAATATAGGAAACAGTGGCAGAAATGGCAGTAATAGCAGAAGGAAGGAGAGAATCCAGATGTTGCCTTCACAGGAAATCTTTTTCTCCTCTAAGGATCGTCAGATCGGGCTTTTTAATTTTGACAAAACACAGTTTTGCTCCATGCCATGCAGAGTGTGGAGACAACCTCATCTTTTGGAGACTGCATTTGCATCCTGCTGCCTCTTTGTATTCAGTACCCACACACTACACCTCCAGCTTGCTGAGTGAGTCCTCGCACAATAGTGGCATTAAAGAAAGCAAAATACAGGCATTGCATTTGGCCTCTTTGTTTAGGGAAGAAAAACAAACGATGCTTAAAATTCATCAAAAGACACTGGGTCATGAAGAATACTGTTAAAGTAGCATTACAGTTGGGATCTTATGTGGAAAAGCTTTACAGTGTTCAGCCAGAACTACTAGAGCTAAGAATATTTTGTTTTTCAGTCCTCCTCCTTCAAACAGAGACCTAGTAAGAGAAGTGTATGGTCTTGACTTCATATATGTATATATATAGTCTTGACTATATATGTATTTCCTGCATTTTCTCTTCTTCTGCTTTAAATTTCACTGAGAAAACTGAAGCTTTATTTTCAGATATAAGCCTCCTAGGAAATATATTTTTCTTCTGATCAGTGTTTTCAGAACTGAACTTACAAGCATGCTTGTTTACTGGTGTCTTAAGTAAAACTGAAGGAAACTCTTTTGTTGAAAAAATAACACGTAATATTTTGTCATTATTTACCCTTTAATGGCTGACAGTGGATAGGATATAAAAAATGAAGAAACAAAGTCTTCAATATCCAGAGCAACACAGAAAGGAACTAAGGGATGAGACCCAATTTCTGAAGTTGGATTGAAATGTAGTTAAAAATTTTTCAGTGTTTCATTTAAAGCTATGCTGTCTTCCTTTCTTTTTCCTTTCCTTTGCATTTGTTTCCTTTTGCAATAATTCCTCATGTAAGCTTAGGAAACTAATGCACCAGAATAGATGGCAACAAGTATACCTCTGCAGAATATTGTTTCTCCATGGGTAGCCAAGGACTGTCTGCTCCAGAGTCAACTAAATTTTGTAGTGAAAGTGCAATTTACTGAACTGTGTTCTAGGTACACAGAATTAGACCCTCTGGAGTTAGAGTTCATGAATGATCGATCAGCCAAGGGTCCAGCGAATTCTAAAGTATCCTAAAGTCCTGGACTCACTGCTTAAGCATTAAGGAAAATAAGTTTACCAAACTAATGTTCACTGTTTCAATTTAGTAGCTGGTGGTTATCATAGCTGTAGATATTATTGGTATTAACTATACTTCAAATAGTGGAAAAAAAACTTTTATGATAGTTCTTAACAGAACTATTAACCCTAGAAATTATAGAACTTTATTCAAAGGGTAATGAGTAACTGTAGAAACAGTTAAATTTTTTACTTTTTCCTCTACTCTCTAAATAAAAACTTGACTCTAATTTTTTTTGGTCTTTTTGAGACAGGGTCTCACTCTAAAGTTCAGGCTGGCTGGCCTTGAACTTACTTTGTAGCCCAGGCTGGCCTCGAACTCACAGCAATCCTCCTGCCTTTGCCTCCGTACTTCTGGGATTACAGGCATACACCACCACACCCAGTTCTTTTTTAAAAAATTTTATTTTAAAGAGGGTAAAATTAAACATAACAAAACAGAACAAAACAAAACAAATCAGAAGAAAATAATGTAAGAGACACTGATGTCAAAGCAAGACAATAGATCTTCACTGTCTATCATATTGTCTCTTGTTTTCTTCTAAATAGTTGTCCATATCTTCACACACAGTGAATTCATACAAAACAAAATAGTATTAGACTGATCAGAACAGGATGATGAAGGCATTTTAGGCCTTCAAAACCAGACAATAGGGAAGTCAACAATGGCTGCCATAATGTCTCTCGTTCTATTCAAAATAGCTGTCCATACCTTCATGTGTGTTGAAATTAAATAATACAAAACACTAAAATCACTCTGAACAAGTAATAATAGAATTGCTGGATTTCACAGCATCAATGTTACGGAATCAGCACTGGATACCTTAGTGTCTCTTTTTCTTCAAAGTAGCTGTTCATTCCAATATGCATTATATAATTGATTCTCACAAACTGTTTAAGAGAAGTTTTATGCATGTATGAGTCTCTACATGTATACCTATCCTTTCTGTATTGGAAGTAAAAACAAACAAAACAATATACAATAAATTCCTAGAAAAACATGAAACAAACAAGACAAATAACAATAGCAAAGAGCCCAAAACACTGAAAATATAGGTCTTCAAAACAAGGTGGTAGGAGCATAACTGAAGCTGTTGTTTTTACATAATGATCTTCAAGGGTTCCTCAGATCACCGTATAATAATACACATAATTGTTCCAATCCTATGGATGTTAACTATTTTGTTCCAAGAACTTATAGAATTTATAGCACAATCATCTTAGCTATCCTAAGTAGATTTATATAAGTTTAGATTTTTTTTCCTTTTCCCTTTCTTTTTTCTTTTTCCTCATTTCCCTGAGATATTTCCTCATTTCCTTGAGATATTATTTTTCCCCTTTAAGCAGATTCTTATCCTTTCACTGTATTTTTTGAGCTTTTTGTATCTTATGTACTCTTACCATTTCTTTCACTAGGGAGACTATATGGTATTTACACATGTGAGTTTGATTTATTTCACTTATGGATATGGTCTCAAGTTGCAGCCATTTAATGATAAATATCTCAATGTGATCATTCTTTATAGCTGAGTAGTACTCCATTGTATAAAAATACCACATCTTTTTTTATCCATTCTTCAGTTGATGAGCATTTAGGTTGTTTCCAAGATCTGGCTATTACAAATTGTGCTGCTATAAACATGGGTGCACATATATCACTGTGGTACGATGTTTTCCGTTCTTCTGGGAATATACCCAGAAGTGGAATAGCTAGTTCAAATGGGATTTCCAATCCCAGCTTTCTGAGGAACCTCCAGACTGACCTCCAGTCTGCACTCCCACCAACAGTGCAGAAGAGTTCCTTTTTCCCTTGCAGCCTATTCAGCATTTGGTGTTGGTAGTTTTCTTGATCCTGACTATTCTTTCTGGAGTGAGATGGAATCTCAGTATTGTTTTAATTTGCATTTGTCTAATGACCAATGATGCTGAACATTTTTTCATGTATTTATTTGCCATTTGTATTTGTTCATCTGAGAAGTGTGCATTCATCTCAGATGCTCATTTTTGGAATGGGTCTTTGAATTTTAGGGATCTGATTTTTAAATTCTTTATATGTTCTAGACAGAAGTCCTTTGTCTGAGGGATAGTTTACTAAGATTTTTTTCCCAATTTGTGGATTTTCTTTTCACTATGCTGGAGATTTTTTTTTATTGGTACCAGGAATTGAATTCATGACCATGTGCTTGCAAGGCAGGCACTTATGCCACTGATCTAAATCCCCAGCCCGAGATTTCTTTTGACATGCAAAAACTCTTTAATAGGACATGATCACAGTTGTTGATTCTGTGAAGTATTTTGTGTGCAGTTTGATTCTTGTTTATGAATTCTCTACCTACCCCTATGTCTTTGAGATTTCTACCTACTTTGTCTTCCAACTGACTTAGTGTTTCTGTTTTAATATTAAATCTTTGATCATTTAGACTTTAGTTTAGTACATGGTGATAGGCATGGGTCTAGTTTTAGCTTTTGGCATATGGAGAGCTAATTTTTCCAGCACTATTTATAAAAGAGACTATCTTTCTTCCAGTGGATGTGTTTGGCCTCTTTATCGAAGATAAGATGGCTTAATGTGTTTGTAGTTGGAGTTGTATCTTCTAATCTATTCCATTGATCTTCAGGTCTGTTTTTATTCCAGTACCATGTTGATTTTATTACAGCAGCTTTGTAGTATAACTTCAAGTAGGGATTGTGAGGCTTCCTGTCTTGCCTTTGTTGCCCAGAATTGCCTTTGCTACTCTAGGTTTTTTCAAGTTCCAGATGAATTTTAGGAATGATTTCTCTAGATCTGTGAGGTATGCTAGTGGTACTTTGGAATTGCATTAAATCTGTTTAACAATTTTGGGAGAATGACCATTTTCACAGTTTGTTCTTTCTATCCATGAACAAGGAATGTCTTTCCATTTTCTAAAATCCTCTTCAATTTATTTTTTCAGGGTATTATAATATTTACTGAATAGATCTTTTACTTCATTTGTTAGATTGATTCCTAAGTATTTCATTTTTTTGGATGCTGTTTTGAAGCATGTGGCTTCTCTTATTTCTCTCTCAGTGAGTTTGTTGTCAGTGTTAGTGCTATAGTTTTTTGAGTGTTGTATCCAGCTACATTACTGAATTTGGTTATTACATCTAGAAGTCTTTCAATGGAGTTTTGGGGGTCTTCTATGTAGAGTATCATGTCATCTTCAAATAATAATTTACCTTTTTCTTTTCCTATGCTTACTCCTTTTATTTCTCTCTCTTGTCTAATTCCTCTGGCTAGTATTTCCAGCACTATATTGAATAGGAGTAGTGATACTGGACAGCCTTATTTTGATCCTGATTTTAGTGTGCAAGCTTTCAGCTTTTGACCATTTAATATGATGCTGGCTATTTGTTTGTCATAGTTGGCTTTGATCATATTAAGGTAAAGACCATCTATTCTCCAATGTTCTGTAAGGTTTTATCTTGAATAACTGTTGGACCTTATCAAAAGCTTTTTCTCCATCTATAGAAATGATCATTTGTTTCTTATTTTTGGCTCTATTGATATTGTGGATTACATTTGTTGATTTTCATATATTGAACCATCTCTTGCCTTCCTGTGATGAATCCCGCTTGGTTATGGAGTATAATCTTCTTGATGACTTGCTGCATTATGTTTGCCAATATTTTATTGAGAATTTTTGCATCTATGTTCATTGAGGAGGTTGACCTCTAGTTCACTTTTTTGGTTGGGTCTTTCTCAGGTTTTGGTATTAGAGTAATATTTGCTTCCAGGAATGAATTAGGGAGACATGTTTCCCTTTCAATTTCATTGAAGAGTTTGAGGAGTGTTGACATTAAATCTTCTTTTAATTTCTTGTAGAATTCCATAGTGAATCCATCTGGACCTGGGCTTTTTTTGTTGGTAAGGATTTAATTACATTTTCTATTTCATTGATTGAAATTGGGTTATTCAGCAGTTTTACATCTACTTGACATTGCTTTGGTAATTTATAAGTTTCTAGGATTCTGTCCATTTTCTCTATGTTATCAAACCTATGAGAGTAGACATTTTCAAAATAGCTATTGATGATCTTCTGTATTTCCATAGCATCTGTAGAGATTTCATTCTTTTCGTTCCTTATTGCATGAATTTGAGTTTTTTCTTTCCTTTTAAAAATAAGTTTGGCTAGGGTCTTATCAATTTTCTTTATTCTTTCAAAGAACCAACTCTTTGGTTCATTGATTCTTTGTATTGTTTCCTTAGTCTCTATTGCATTGATTTCTGCTCTGACCTTTATAATTTCCTCCCTTCTTTTGTTGCTCTTCTTTTTCTAGATGTTTGAGGTGTAACATCAGGTTTTTTATTTGTGTTCATTCTGTCTTCCTGATGTGGAAATTCATCTCAATAAATTTCCATCTGAGGACTGCTTTCATTGTGTCCCATAGGTTCTGTTAAAATGTATTTGTATTTTTGTTTGCTTGTAAATATTGTTTAATTTCTTCTTTAATTTCCTCTGTGGACCACTGATTGCTCAGGAGTGTATTATTCAATTTCCATGTGTTTGTGGTGTTTTTGCAGTTTTTGCTGTCATTAATTTCTAGTTTCATGGTGCTATGATCTGATAATTTCAATTATTTTGCATTTACTTAAGTTCTTTTTTTGTACCGGGGATCAAACTCACGACCTTGCGCTTGCCAGGCAGGCGCATTAGCCACTGAGCTAAATCCCCAGCCCACTTAAGCAAGTTTCTGTGAGCTAGTATATGGTCTAGTTTAGAGAATGTTCCATGTACTGCTGAGAAGAATGTATATCCTGATGTTGTTCAGTGGAACACTCAGTATACATCTACCAAGTCCATTTGTTCACAGGTATGATTCAGTTCTGTCATTTCTTTGCTGATTTTCTGTTTAGTTGACCTATCCCTTTGTGTAAATGTTGTGTTAAGGTCTCCTGTTATAATTGTTTTATTGCTTATTTGATTTTCCATTTCTGTTAATATTTGTTTTGTATATCTGGGTGCTCCCAAATTTTGTGCATAAATATTTAAGATTGTTATCTCTTCCTCTTGAAGTTTTCCCCTAATTAGTATGTAGTGACCTTCTTTATCTCTTTTGATCATTCTTGGTTTGAGGTTCACATTGTCTGTAAACAGAATAGCTGTCCCTGCTTTTTTTTTGGATCCTGTTGCATACAGTATTGTTTTCCATCCTTTGACTTTCCTTTTTGTTAGATAGGTTTCATGTACAGCATGTGGTTGGATATTGTTTCTTGATCCATTCTGCAAGTCTGTCTCTTTTAATTGGTGAATTTAGGCCATTTACAGTAATGGTTATAACATATATACTGGTTTCTTTTTTTTTTTCTTTTTTAAAAATTTTATTTAAAGAGAAGGAAAACAAAAGCAAAACAGAAAAAAGGGTAGAAACAATACAGAATTTCAAAAAAAAAATAAACAGTAAGAAATCACTAGTTGATACATTACATATTGCCTTCTTGGATATAGTTGTTCAAGTTACAAAATTAAAACATACAAAGTGGACATTCAAACAGTGAGGCTGCAACAGTTCTGTTCAACAAACAAAAACTCAGCAACATGGTTATCAATCCTACACACTAAAACATACATGTGGTTATATCCTTTAGAGCACTTTCTTTTCCTCCTTTTGCTTTTTAAGTCAATTATCTATTTAGTTATATCTTATTTTAGCTTGCTCAGTACCTTACTGATCTGTTTTGTTGTTGTTATTTACTTAAAATTTTTTTTTCTTATTTATTATTTTTTAAATTAATTAATTAATTTTATTTTGAAGGCAGTAAAATACAGCAGAACAAGACAGCACAATGCCAATTGAAGCAGTGCGGTGAAATTGGTACAGAACCTCACAGTAGGTTACTGGGATAATAGCAATAGGTACAATAGTATATCTGGTTTTCTTCACAATAATTGTTCCTTCAGTCAGGTAGAGCAATATCAAAAGAAATACTGAAATTATAAAAACAGAATATTGAATAGAGCAATACCATTGATCAGAACAGAGCAAAACAGAAATAAAAATATTTGTCTTCAAAGAGAAGGCAGAAGAAAATCCCCCTTATTTTCTATATTTCATATAATAAAACTTGCAAGAGATGCTCAGATATCTGAGTCTCATTTGCTAGCGATGGGGAGGAGGCAGGGAATGAGATGGATGTTTGATTCTTAGCCCATGCACCAGTAGGTTCACAGCTGCCTACCAGAGTGGCATGCTGGCTGCCTGTTTTCCCAGCGCCCCAAGTTCCAATAAGATGTGGATCTCAGGAGACACTGATATGGTTCTCGCCCTGGGATGGCCATGGCTTGGGAGGCTACAGACGCTTACCAGAGTGACATGCTGGCTGCCTGTTTTCCCAGCACCCCAAGTTCCAACATGGCATGGATCTCAGGAAACGTTGATATCTATTGGTTTATTTTTGACATGTTATCTTTCTGCTGTTGATTCTTTACCTTTCCACTCTTTTTAATTGTTTGCTTTGCTAAGTGGTTTTTTCCTATGTCTACCTAGAATGTGTTTCAGTATTCTTTGCAAGGTTGGTCTGGTGGTCATGAAGTTCTTCAGCTGTTCTTTGTCATGGAAATATCTTATTTCTCCACCCATTTGAAGGACAGTTTTGCAGGGTGCATTAGTCTGGGTTTAAAGTCATTTTCTTTTAGGATCTGAAATACTTCACTCCATGCACTTTTTTTGTATTTTTTATTTTATTTTTTTATTTTGAAGGTAGTAGAAATACAACAGAACAAGACAGAACAAAGTGAATTTCACAGCATGTTACTGGGATAACAGTAATAGGTACCATAGTATATGTCATTATCTTCACAATAGTTGTACAGTCAATTAGGTAGAGCAAAATCAAACCAAAAACAGAACATTATAAAACCAATCAAAAGAGAATACTGAATAGAGTAAAGCAATTAATCATGATGAAATAAAACTGAAAACAACATTTGCTTTCAAACAGAAGATAGAGGAGACCCTGTATTTGCTATATTGCATTACAGTCATCCTCCTAAGAGATGCTCAGACCTCTGTCCCCAGTTGCTAACAGGGTGGGGGATGGGTTGGGATGTTTGATTTCAAGCCTGCACACTGGAAGGCTCATCGGAAACACTACTGGGTCTCCTCCTGGCTCACGTCAGAGGAAGGCATTTACCAAGAGGGTAAGCAAATTGCTTCTTTGTGCTGATGCCTGGGTTCCACCACGGCCGTGGTGGATTTCGGGGGCCACTCATTAGTTCTCCTCCTGGCTCATGCTGGGGGAAGGTGCTTACCAAGAGGGCGGGTGAATTGCTTCTTTGTGCAGCCGTCTGGGTTCCACCGTGGCCGTGGCCAGATCTCGGGGGCCACTCACTGGTTCTCCTCCTGGCTTATGCCAGAGGAAGGTGCTTACCAGGAGGGTGTGAGAATTGTTTCTTTGTGTAGCTGCCTGGGTTCCACCATGGCCATGGCCCTGATTCCTAGTTTTAAGTTCTATCTGAGATCTTTCCTTGGAGCTTGAGAGTTGTCTAAATAAGTCTCCATGCTCTTCCTGACTTCATTGTTCATTTTGAGAAGTCTGCTATGATTCTGATAGGATTTCTTTTATAGGTGATCTGTCTCTTCTCTCTAGCAGCTTTTAATATTCTGTTCTTAGGTTGGATTTCTGGGATGGTGATTATTATATGTCTGGGTATAGTTTTATTTTGGTTATGGTTACTTAGAGATCTATATGCCTCACTGATCTGTGTGTCAGTTTCCATTCTCATGTTTGGGAAATTTTTAGCTATTACTTCTGTAAATAACCTCTTGGTATCATTTGTGTTGTCACCTTCTTTTTTGTTTATATCTATCAATCTTTTTTTTTGTACCAGGGATCTAACTCATGACTTCATGCTTGCCAGGCTGGCACTTATGCCGCTGAGCTAAATCCCCAGGCCTTTACCTATCAATCTTATGTTGTTTTTCTTTGTATCATCCTGCAGCTGTTGAATTGTTATTTCCTGATTTCTTGTTATTTTTAAAAGATCTTTCCTTTCCTGTTCACTAGCTATAATCTTGTCTTTGAGATCTGAGATTCTATCTTCACTTTCTTTGAAGTGGTTTTGCCAACTTTTGATGGAATTTTTAATTTCCTGTATATCTCTTTATATCTGCTTCATGCATTCTGTTTGTTTCTTATATTGTTGATTAAGGGTTTCCATCTTTTTACATTGTTCCTCTAATTTTTTAACTATGTCTTCTTTAGATGTGTTCAGCATTTCTTTCATTACATTTATTATTTCTTCTTTTAGCTGGGAGATTGTTTCTGATCTGAGTTCTTTTATAACTTCCTGGAGTTGTTTCTTTACTTCAGTTGTTATAATTTCAGGCATTCAGGTTTATGGCTTACATTTTCTTCTGTGTCCATGTCACCTAGGCTTGCTTGGTTTGGGCTGGAGGTTAGAGATTGCATTTTGCTTTTTTGTTTTGTTATTTTCCTATATTTCCAGGTTTCAAGCCATGTTCCAAAGCTTCCCCTGTGTGCTCAGAATCACCTGGCCCAATTTTGGCTCCTGGAGCAGGCTGCAGGCAACTGTTAGCTGCTTGGAGTTCACTGAGTGTGGCCCAGTTAGCTCGCAGGGACTTCCTGTGTATCCTCCAGTGATTTTGGACACTGAGAATGGTCTTACTGGCTCCCTGCGCTGGGAATCAACTTGCGCAGTTCAGCTTCTGGACTGAATTCAGGCCCTGCTAGCTGCTTGGAGGTTGCTGGATGTGGCCCAGTTAGGCCCATGGGAACCTCCCATGCATCCTTTCCCATGCATTGGGATTCAACTCATGCATGTTTTGGGACTCCATACCCAATTATTAAATACTTTTTTTTCTAAATTCTTTTTTGATTCAGTGAATTTATCATTAATAAAGAATGTTCGGAAGAACCTGGTCCCACTAATGCTCCATAACAAAATTTCCTATGACTTGAAACCAATGGTAGGATGTTCTTCTCATAGAACTCCAGTATTCATGTTAGCATATTGACTGCATTATTAAATCCCTCAGTGAAGAAACCTATTTGTGGGCTGGGGATTTAGCTCAGTGGCATATGTGTCTGTCTGCCAAGCATGAGGTCATGAGTTTGATCCCTGCTACAAAAAAAAAAAAAAAAAAAAAAGCAACAAAAAACCCTATTTGTCCCTGTTTAACCAAGAATTACCCAAAGTTGAGTAACTGAAAATAGAAATATTCCCTCCTCTCCTATATAATGGTAATAACTGTGTTATAAAGTTAGTGGTCCCTAGAACACTGAATTATAAATTATATCAGAATTTTGTCTAAGAGATTGTTACCTACAGTTAGCTTGAAGTGTTCCCATGAACTACTTTTGAGGAAATTTTTCTATTAGAATGAGTAAGGAGAGGCAAGCGTAAGGTCATGAGTTCAATTCCTCATATCAAAAAAAGAATGAGTAAAGTTTACAACCTAGAGCAAATACTAGAATTGATGAGACTTACTAATAATCAATTGATGGAAAATATAAAAGAGATAGAAGAAAGCTCTTCCTGATATTAGGATGTCAAGTAATAAATGTAGGAGAATGATAGCATTTTAACAAAAATTACTATTTTCATTCTGCAATTTTTATTGTAATCAATTTCAACAACAGTCACCCATAAATCCTACAGCTAATGAGTATAATTTGATGAACTTATAAATTATTTATATAAATACAAGGCACAAATCCACTTACTTCCTATAAATTGCAAAGGGGAAAATCTTATCAATGTAGAGTTATGTGCCTCCTGATATAGTACCTAGACAAAAAAATGCTACTTAATTAATATGCTTCTTGATATTTTTCAAAAAAATGCATAACCTGAATTTGATCACAAGGAATCATTTGATAAACTCATAAGTGATTTATACTCTTCAAAAATATCACTGCCATGAAAGACACAGAATGGTAAAGTAATTGTTTCAGATTAAAGGGGGATGCAACTAAATTCAATTTAAGACCAAAGAAGAAATGGCTGAAAGGAATTACTGGGAAAATTCATGCTGTTTAAATATGACCAACATATTAGAGAAGAATATTATATTCTTGTTAAGTGTTATAATTTTAGTATTCTTGCTGTGATTAAGGGGAATGATGTATAAAATATAATCTTTTTGTTAATCTTAGTTTTGATTGACAAGTTATAATTGTACACATTATGGGGTAAAATATGATTTTCTGATATATAGATGCAATGTGAAATTTATTCTTAAATATTTTAGGAGAGAAAGAGAGAAGAAAAGAGAGGTAAAAAATGTGGTAAGATGGTGAATGTGGGTGAGCAGGAAAGCTCTCTTGTTGCCACACTTGTACAAGTTTGTTATACTTTTACATATAAGTACATAGTTTTGCAAAATGGAAGAAGCACTTTTTCAGGGAATTTCAGGATTTCTTCCTATTTAGGGAAGGAAAAATGAATTACATTCTTGATCTGTGTTTTCTTTTTCTAGTTTTTAAAATTAATATAATAATTACATTATTCTTGGAGAATTGGCACACATGCACATCACATCTTAATCATTTTAATTCCCTTACTTCTGCCTACCTCTCCATTACTTTCTGTCTGCAGATCCTCTTCCCATGATCTGTGTTTTTATAACTAATAAATTTTCAGCTCCCTCTTATGAATAAAGTATTATATTCATGATATTATACTCACTTTAAATGCAAAAACTTAGTTGGTTTTAAAATTCAACTTGGTCATATAGTTTAGCTCACATAGTTTTAATATATGTGCTAACATTCTCAGCATAAAAGCACAATGAAAGATACATCTACAAAAGGCTAGGATTTAGCCAGACATTGTTTTTGTTTTGTTTTGTTTTTTGTACTGGGGATCGAACTCATGACCTTATGCACTGAGCTAAGTCCTCAGCCCCTAGACATTGTTTTATGTAACATGCTAACGTGGTTTTATGGTTAGATCCAAAAACGTCTCCTGAAAGTCTCATGTGTTGAGAGGTTGGCTTTTGATGAATAGGACGGCCGTCCTCATCAGTGGATCAATCCGCTGATGTGTTCATAGCTGAATGCGCTTTTAGGAAATGGTGACAGGTTAGAGTCAGTGGACCCCTGGAGGCTTGACCTGGAAGGGCATATTCTTGTCCCTGGCTTCTTCCTTCTCTGTGTCTGTTTGCTGGCTACCATGAGTTGAATAGCCTGGTTACCATGAGTTACACAGTCATGTCCTTCCCTTATGCCATTTTTACCTTGGAGCAGGCAACTGTAAAACTGAACAGAAGTAAACTTTTTTGCTGTTAAATTGCAATATTGTTGGTGTTTGTTTCCAGCAATGTGAAAGCTGACTAACAAACTGACAGAAATATTTTGACTGAAAACATTATTTAGGATTTTTTTTTGTTTGTTTTGTATCAGGGACCGAACTCATTACCTCATGCTTGCCAGGCGGACACATATGTGGCTGAGCTAAATGCCTGACCCTATTTGAGAACTTTTGGTAGAATTTTCTCTCCTCATTTCTGTCTATCTGTCTATCTATCTATCTGCACAGTGGGGACTGAACCCAGGATCTTTGTACTGAGCTACATCCTCAGCTCCTTTTTATTTATTTTGAGGCAAGGTCTTGCTAATTCTGAGCAAGAAGTTGTGATCCTGGCTGCTTCAGCCTTGTAGAATATTAGTATTACTTGTGTGTGCCATCATTACTGGTAATTTTTCTTTTTCAAAATGTTTAGATTGAGTTATGGAAAATATTTTTAAGGATATGTTATGAAGTTGCAAAAAAGAATGATGGGATAAATGAGATGTATTTATGAAACCATGAAATAAAATATAGCAGTAGACAAAAAACTCTATGTAATATTATGTAGTAGTGATATTATAGATCTGTGTGTTTTTTCATTTCTTCTTACCAAATCCAGGGGTAGCAGTAGGTGTGGAGAATGTCTCTGTCACTGTTTCAGTCTGGACACTAGTTTTTCTATTACCATATGGTTTCCATATCAGTCTGTGCCACATGGATGAGTTCTCTTTTATGCTGGCCCATACAGGCTTCTCCATTTTCTTCTGTTCTACTAGTATACGAGATAGGTAGGATTCTTTGTCTCTCTCCCTGTTCTAACCAAGTTCAGGATTTGGAGTATAAAATCCTTTTCTCCTGAACTCTTTGGCTTTGGCTATTTGCTACATATAGATTATGTTAGTTCTAGAAATGTAATTAGATTCCTATTTCTGACTTGTTTGGTTAGTCCATTGGTGTTTAAAAATAAAATGGAAATGTCTTTCATTTTCTATAGCAATGGAGAATTTGAAGATGCTCCTGGGAAGCAACACAAATTTCAGGCTGAGCACAAGTTAAAACAAAAGTTTTCCCTACTACTCAAAAGTCATTTACTTTATTGTTAATTTCCATGTTTTGCTGTCAAAAACACTCCATGACATCAGCAGCCTTTGGTTACAAGCTGCTCACTGGGTGCCCTGACAGCCTTTTACTGTTTAATTGTTTCAAATGGACTTAAATATGTCTTATATGCATATCTTCCAGTGACTTCATTGGCTTTTCTCATGGCAAAAGGTCTAGAACCAAATTACAGCCTTCAAAGACACATTTTTAAAGTTAGCTGTTTAAAACTGATACATATGCAAATGTACAGAATCCATGGGGTTCTCCTGATAGTACTCTCAAACTTCCATCACAACACAGGACATGGCTGGATAATACAATGGTAGTGGGAAATTTAGTATTCAGAATAAAGAACATGAGGTTTTTTTCTACCTAATTAAACATTAGGACCCTTACCGTATTCTCAGACAACTAAAGGTTGTACAGTTGTCCAAGCTTCCACCAAATTTCGGCTGATCAGATTTCAATGACATAAGAATTAGTTTTGTATCAGCAGCATTCAGAACTCAACCATTATAGGAACTGTCTCATTGTAGGTGAGGACAGGAACAGGGTAAGGGAGATTCTCCCTTCAGCAGTAGCAGCAGCAGCAGGTCTTTGGGGTCTCTATGAACACTGCCTTTCATCAGGTTGGCTAACAGATTGCCACAGTGTTTGCATATTGTACTGAAAATAAGATGTCATGTGAGGGTGATCCTGGGGTGTAGCTCTTGAAATGAATGCCACAGAAAAATTAAAGTAATATAGGATCTTATTGCAAGTAAAAAACCTATGCAGAATTGTAGATGAAAGGAAGTTAGTACTGTAAATTATGTTATCATAGATGGGGAATGTTATATCAATCACTAGGGCTGGAGGATGAATTTATATAGGGATAATTGATGAGCCACATTATAAAACGCTCATGTAGATAATAGACTAGTAGAAAATAATACCCCTAGTGCTTGGGCCTGCAGCTGTCCTTTCGGTCACAGTAGCTCACAGTCAAGAAATTGTTTTTAACTGTATGTGTAGAAAATGCTGAGTATCTTTTCCTTTAGCTATCCTTGAACCTCCTAAGTCATTATAGGTGCTAAAGCCCTGTATAGATTTTAAAATACTACTAGTAGACTCCAGAAAAGAAATCCTGTGTGGTCTGTTTTACAGCAAGCGCCATAAAAGTTATTGGGCTCCATTTATTTCTTACGGATCTGGTGGTGAAGATATACCTTAACTCCTGATGAACTTCACGTGTTACTGCTGGTATTTGTTGGGGATTTTTCCTTTTTTTCTCTCCTCTTAAATCTTCTTCCCAGGAGTTGTGTTTATTTGGCACTAAGTTAAAAGGAGAGGATGTTGTTAAAAAAGGTATTACTTTACTGTTCCTATTAACACACCATCTCAGTACCTACTGCTACTAAAATCCGATTGATTCAGGCTCTGGAGTCTGCCATCAAAGGCCAATTTAGATACTCTTAGAATTTGTAGATATAATCTTCTAAGCTAACAAATGTACACTGACAAATATATTACCCAAACAATTAGACATATTTCACAATTTTTTTGCCACTTAACCTAATATACATCATATATATATTTGGGGTTTGAACCCAGGGCCTTGCATATGTTAGGAAAGCACTATATTACATCTCAAAAACTATCATACTACATTTTAATCATATTATTTTTTTCTGTGAAATTCACAGAATACTTTAGACTTTTACTCCTGGAAGTGTAAATACATTTAACCAAAAACCTGAAAAAAAATTATAAAAAGCCTGTCTACACTGACATACATATAAAAACATTTCAAATTGGAGCAGATAATGGGTTACATCTGAAACATAATTAAGCACTTAAAAATATAACAAAGCTCTGTCTTAGATTTTTAAGCTATGAAAATGATAGATTTTTCTGCAGGGTGAGTAAAATCCTAAGTAAGTGGTTAAGATTCTTAGTTCTAAAACTGAGTGTGGCCCTAAGTAGCCACATGATCTTATAGTTTCTCCTCTTAAACTCTCTAGACCTCACCTTCTTCACCTACAAGGGAACTTGGTAAAACCCATGGTCCATTTCACCCTTTTAGTGCTATAACCTCATGCCATGTGAAGGGGTTCTAAAAAATAATAATCTCTCCATGTTTACCATTCTTTTTATTCTCCTATTGGGATATATACTCATGTGATAGGTAAGTGCTTTGTTCAGTCACCTTGTTAATGAAAATTTTACCTAATCTGCTAAGAAGATCTATGGGTATGCTAATTGGCAGCTGCCCTATTCTTCACAGGGAGCAATTCCAAGTGACATATTTAGAATTGGGTTTGAAATACTTCTTTCTTATTCCTGCCTAGGGGATTTATGTAAAAGAGTAAAAAATTTACCCTAAGTCAGAAGATTCTCTGCTCCGATCCTCTTCTAGGACTTTATGAGCAGGAAGAAGGTTATGATGGTTTTTCGTTTTCTATGAGAATGTCAGAGTGTGGAACAATAATGGAGTCTGAAATTGCTCTTCATATAAGAGTATAAAATTATCAGAGAATGGAAAGGAAATACAGCAGGTGAGATCAAAGATATAAAAATAATTTTCCTATTACAAAGTATTTTTCTTTTTTTAAATGATATGCAGGACTAATCCACCCTGATATCCACATTGAGTATTTATCTAGTAATATATTTCTTTGCAAATAGTTTCCTACTGTATTATCAGTATGATAAATTTACCTCTCCCTGAAATTTTCCTGAGTGATGTGCCACCCTAAACAAAGCTGCTGCTGTTAGTGTTGCAGGTGGCTGAGTACAATTTTTAAAATTCCAGACCATGCATGAGATGCTTCATGAAACATCACATCTAGAAGGTTAACAAAAGTCAAGAAAGTTTAAAAGTCTTGACTAAGCATGCAAGATAAATGGGAATAGTGCAACTCAGGGATCCCAGGACAAACAAACCATATTGTCTTTGAGAACTGGCATTCACATATCTGTAAGAATGTAAATTGGATAATAATTTGGTAGAGTTAAAGCCAAAGATGCCTGAGGTCAATATTAAACACGGGGAAAAAAAACACTATACTTAAAATTCTATTATAGAAACCTGAAGACTTTGACAGATTTCCAAAGCTTTCTCTATGTACAACAACAACAACAACAACAATAACAATAATCATATTGTTAAGCACATGGTTGATACATTATACATGCAGACATTTTAGTGGTTTATGGGTAACAGCACAGGGAGTAATTGTGCAAAGAAAAGACAGTAGGAAAGAGAACTGTAATTTAATGTCAAAAATAATTCAAAGAAAAACTGAGACATTTTAAGAAAGGAAAAGAGCTGAGTAGTAAGGAAGATGCAGAGCCATCTCCAAAGAAATTTTCTTATAGTACAGAGCCCTGCACATCATTCTCTGGAGAATAGTCTTAAAGTTAGAAAGAATCATTGAAGACCTGGAACTTAAATTTCATTTTCAGCTCAGTCTCTGTGTGGGACTGTCATTTCTCTTTCCTTTTCTCTTTTATATAGTTTGTTGTGCTAGTATTTGGTGCATATATATTTAAGATTGTTATCGCTTCATCTTGGATTATTTCCTTTACAAAGATGTAGTAAACTTCTTTGTTTCTTTAAATCAGCCTTAGTTTGAAATCCAATTTGTCTGCTTTTTCCAGGTTCCTGTCACATGTAGTGTTTTTTTCCATCTCTTGACTTTCAATCTATGAATTTCTTTTTGAATTAAATGTGTTTCTTCTATGAAGAATATTATTGGATCTTGCCTTTGGATCCATTCTGTCAGTTTCTTTTGAATGGTGAATTGAAATCATTAGCATTGATTGTTATAACTGATACTTATTGACTTATTTTTGTCATATTATTTTCCTGTTGTTGACTCTTTTTTCCTTATATATTTAATTGCTTGTCTTGCCTAATGTATTAATTTTATTGGGCTTCATGGAGTTGTAATCCTTTTTTATCTTTTCTAGAATGTCCTTCAGAACCTTTTGGAGTGCTGCTATAGTGTTTATAAATTTCCTCAGGTGTTCTTTATCATGGAACTATCTTATTTCTACATCAATTTTGAAAGATAGTTTTGGAGGTACATCAATCTGGGTTGGAGGTTGTTTTCTTTTAGCGGTTGAAATACTTCACTCCAAGCTTGTCTTGACTTGTGGGTTTGTGTTGAGAAGTCTGCTGTGATTCTGATGGGCTTTCCTTTATAGATGGTTTGTTTCTTTTTCTCAAACAGCTTTAATATTCTGTATTTGTGTTGAGTTTCTGGAATCTTGACTATTATATGCCTTGTTGTAGACATTTTTATTATGAATAATCGGAGTTCAATATGTCTGACTTATCTACACATGTCAAATTCTTTTTCCTTGCCAGGAAGATTTTATACCATGATGTTTGTTCACAGGATTTTTAATGTCATTTTTGCTCTCTCCTGATTTTTCATTGGCTCTGACCAAGGTTATTCTTCTTATACCATATAGCAGCTACTGGATTGATTTCTTGTGGTGTCTTGCTATTTTGAAGTAAACTTTCTTTTCAAGATAGCTAACCATGGTCATGTCTTCTATAGCTGAGATTCTGTCCTCAACTGGTTTAAACTGCTGCATATATTTTCAGTGGAAGTTTTAATCTCCTGGATGCTGAATCTGCTACATGGGTTACATTTCTTTTCTATGTTGCATATTAATGGTTTCCATCATTTTCCCAAGATCCTCTATTTTTAAAAAAATCTGTATCTGCTATAGAGTCACTAAGCATGTCTTTCATCATGGTCACCATCTCTGTAATTATTTGATAAATTCTTTTTGATTTTTTTCTACTGCCTCTTTCATCTATTTAGTTACTTCCACTATTACCACTTCAGAAAGTTCAAGTGGCTTTAGATTGTCCCATTTCATTGTCCCCTGGGTTGCCTTTGGTGAGCTTTGGTGATGTCTGGGGTTGCATGTTGTTTATGTTTCTTCTCACGTTCTGTTTTTTTTTTTTTTTTTTTTTTTTTTTTTTTTTTTTTTTTTTTTTTTTTTTTTTTTTTTTAGCGTAATACATGGGTTGATGCTTGGAAATTGCCTATGGTGAGTAGCTGTATTGCTAGTAGTCACAAATGCAGGAATTTCAGGCACGAGTTACCATGCTCCACTGTAAAATACACATTGCTTGGCTTTCTGGCCTCCCAGACCGTTCCCATACAGCCTACATCCAGTAGAAGTCACAGAAGGTGTCTAGTGAGCTGGGGGACTTCTCAGTAATGTCATCTTTTCTCTTAAAGGAAATATATCAACCCAGGCTATTTATTCTATTTCAAAGTTTCTTTAATTTACAGCATTCACCAAAATTCTTTGTTTTCCCAAAATTGTTAAGTCAGCCTATTTCAGTCAATCTTTATGTAATCTATTATATTCAGAAACACAGTTTACATTTCTTTTGGGGAGGAGATGTGCCAGGAATCAAACTCAGGACCTTGTGCTTAGCAGGCAGGCTCTGTGCTACTGTGCTATATTCCCAGCCCCTACATTTCTAAGTATAGGTGTCAATATTGGAACAAGCAATAATTGCTCTTTTTGTAAAATGGTGTTATAGTTTATATCTAGATGTCCCCTTAAAACTTCATGTAGTGATAGGCAGGAGCTTTGGAAAATGATTGGATTGCAGGTGATTTTTAGCTGACTTGCCATCAGGAGGTTGGGCTTAATCAGAAGAAGCAGGTCACTGGCATTGCCTAGAAAGTTCTATATTGTTTTTTGACTCCTTTCTTGGTTCTCTGCTTCATGTCCACCATGAAGTGAAGAGCTTTTACTCTGCTATGCCCCTCTCATGCCATTCTGCCTTTGGAGCCAGCAGATTATAGGCTCAAACATGAACCAAAATGAACCTCTTTCCCTTAAATTGTGGTGGTGGATATTTTTTCTGAGTGATGAATAAAGTGACTAAAATAGCCAGTTAGTTGCTTATATTTCTAGCATACTTGTAGAAAAAAATTTACTTTTCCATGGATGAAAGCTGTGATGTTGATTAATAATTTGATTATAATTTGCCCTGATTCAGTCAAAAAATAAGATTAATATCCTGGTGTAGAAAAGATGAGAGGCAACTTTGGAATCACACAGTCTTGGCTGACTCTTCTTCTTAATTATCATGTCTTGGGAAAGTTGCTTAAATCTGAGCTTCAATTTTCTCATGCTCAAAATGATGTTATAGCATTTATTTTGTAGAAATGTTGAAAATGGATAAATGAGAGAATAAATTGCTTAGCACAAGGTCTGACAAATTATAGACTTTAAATCAATATTAGCAAGCACTTTTATTATGGAAACAATAAAGGACATTTATACTTGAAATTATGTCCTGAGCTGTTGAATCAAATATTGCATTACAATGCAGACCTGAGTTGTGGTGCTCATATGTTGGAGTGATAAGTTTTCTAATACCTCCTATCCCTTTTGTTTGTTTTTGTTTCATTTTTTGTGGTTTATAAATAACCACATACTATTCTTTTCAATCAGTCAACAATTAATGATTCAGAGGGGTAATGTGGAATATACTGCTTACTAAAATATCCCCATTCTCTATCTCATTATACTTTCTTATACTTACACTTCAATTTAATGTCCATACTCTATTGGATAAATCACTTGGTGATTTTATTAGTCTTTCATATGCTTTAGATAATAAAATGTGATAAATCATGCTTTTGAGTCCAGTCTAATGGAAAGGTAGCTTGTAAAAGCTTTAGAGTACATCCTTATTCACTGTCCATCTTATTTACTGTATCACTCACCATATGACTTCTGGCTTTTCCTGAAAGTCAAAATGACCATGAAATGTAAATTCTTGTAATTGTTTCAGGACAGTGAAATGCTACAGCAGTACAACTGAAAACACAGAAGAGAACTTCAAGAACTGCTTTGGACAGTAGGAGAAATGATGGAATAAGTTTGTTCAGTCTGAGGGGGAATTTTTCAGAAGAGTTAATCTCATTGTGTCTTCTCCTGTAATAATGTTTCAAAAAACATTTACTGCAGTTTTGAATCACATCTCATGTTTAATATAAAAATTCTCTTTTCTTTTCCAATCAGTTAAAGGGCCCAGTTTTCTGGGATACATATCTAGTGTAGTGAAAAACTGATCTTTTGGTTCTACTCTGTAATTCTAGTTGAGTTCCACAGGTCTCTGCTACTTTAGTCTGGTGTGCTGTCTTAGTTGGATTCCGCTAAGAGCAGACCCTTGAAAGAAAATTTGGGTAGAGACTATTTGGTTATTTCTGTCCCAGCAAGCTAGATTCAGGTGAGGAAATAAGGACCAATGGAGAGGAGATTCAAAGATGCAATAGACTGAATTATTGATTTGGTTAACTAGGGACACTTGGAACTTGAGCATGTCAGGATTTTTGAAGACTCTTATAAAAATGTGTCTCTTTCATTGTTCCTAAGAGGTTAGGTATGTTTTTAGATCACAAGATTAATAAGTGTCAGAGTACAGATTTTTATCCTGGTCTGATCATTCTCAAGGCCTTCCATTTCATGTCCAGGCTATAATGGTTTGCTATTTTTCAGGTTGTCCTTAATAATCTCATGTCTATTCAAAACCCACCATTCCAGAAGAAAGAACGCAAGAATGAGCAAAATTGTGCATCCTTATTTATCAGGTATAATTTTATCTCAAGTGGGCTGCATAGTGAATATTATCATATTTTGCCATTTCTATTTTGTTATCTACCACTAAACTGTTACCAGGATTGGAGGTAGTATCAAATAGATTTGTCCACCATTGGTAATTTTCAGATTATTAGACATCAACAATAGTTGTTCAGCTCTCTTATAGAAAAGTATTATATGTTACATGCACTATTGTTGCTTTTGCTTGTTTGTTTACATCAAAAACACATAGGTAATCTAATATGTGCCATGGTAGTGATTTCTGAATACATGAGCTATTTAATACTATGGAATTTTTTTATGATGAGAACAAAAAGGAACATCAAAATAATATTTTGAGCAATAATAATATTGATGATTTTTTGAAATTATCTAGAAGTATGTTTGTGGCTTCATTGTTTATGCTGCAGTCAAGATTAATCATCTGCGGATGGTGTGTTTTGAAGTTAGTGGGAAAGTTGTTTATCTGTCTCTACAACTGCTTATGGCTGGCCTAACCAAAATTATACAGGAGAAATGACTTTCTTTTGGTTCTAGTTTTCCCCTTCCACACTCTCAGATGCCAAGTAAATCTATTCTGCCAAGAAAGGTTGTTATTCTTCAACTATATGGTTAATATGGACTTGCATTTATGTATTCATATTAATCCCTTTGCCCCTCATTCCCTCACTCTTTCAGGCATACTGATCCTAGTTTATGTCTGGTGACCAAAATCTATATGGCTCTGCTCTTTGCTCCTCTCAGGTGTTCGCTTTGGTCTGTAGGGTTCTCCTCCAACTCTTTGCTTGCTTGTCCCCTGTTCACCTTTTGAGACTTAGCTCAGGGATACCACTTCAAGAAGTCACTCTGATACCTTTTCCTGAATTTAAGAGTCCTTCTCTGTTCCTGCAATGTTCTGTGTAGACCTGTCAGTACACTTATCATACTGTTTTATAGCTATTTTTCTACTACACAGTGATCCTTTTGAGGACAACTTTGCTTTATTGATAGTCATCAATTTAGTATCTAATGAATAATAGGCACTTTAAATATAACCTGCTAAATTGAATTTGAACTAAATTTAGTATTTTGGGGGAAGGAGTTATTTCTCTAGCTTTAATACTATGATAAAAGCTTTCATCTTCTCTTACCCTAGTGGAATGTCAGTATTTCTACTCTAAAACATTTTGCATTCAAGAATTATAACTTGTGAAAAGTTAGACTTGGTCTACATAGTTTCATTTGGTTAAAATAATTTTACAAAATAGTTGAGGGGTAGAATGAGTTTGGCATGGAGAAGAAAATGTGTTTCTGAATTTTAACAGACACAAGAAACCAATTTTCAAACCCAAAGCATATCTTTTGGTTTAAGTGACATTGTGGGCCAATTCTAAGTCATTGCATAGCTAACTAGAAGCCTATTTTGAAAGAATATTCAAAATAATGTATGCTGTGTGTGGATCATGAGATGTCCAGTTTTAACCTTGAACTTTTATACTCTATATGCTTTCTCCTACTTTTTGTAATTCCTTCAGATATAGAACTATTATCATATATATGTATTAATTTATATTTGAACATTTGAGTCCAGTGCTTAGGCAACCTACATAATTCTACATTTTAAAGACTGCATAAATACATGCTCATGGATATTAAGGGAATTTTCAATTCCCATTTCATACATAATCATGTCATGCATTCTAAAAGCAGGGTTGGGAAGGAAAATCACAAATCAAAGTCATTTATATCTAATGCTATTACTGAGAAAACTTTAATATTGAAATGGTAAACATCAATTATTTCTATCATTATGACAGCTTAGTAGAATGAGCTAAGAATCTGGGAACCAAGACAGTTAAAATACATGTTTGGCTGCATTTTAATTATTTGGCAATCTATACGTTGGAAAAAATGTTTGCCCAAAAATGTAGCTGTACATATGGTTCACTGTTTACCTGTATCACCATTGGTTTGGACCACTTTTCTTAAGTGTTTCTACCAGTTTACATTACAATTTGCACAGTTACTCATTTCAGAAGTTTTTCTTTTTAGAAGAAAAGAAGGAGGCCTCCAAAGATTTATACTGGCTTATCGTAGTAATTTTTTTCTATTATTCAGCATTTGTTTATTCTTTTACTGCATATTTTACTGGAAATACTTTTCCATGAATGTACTACTTTGTGAAAAATTTAATGCTATATTTTTATCCAGCAGCATTAAGTAGGTGACAAATTTTAATTTTGTGTATGTGCATGTACACATGTATATGATATGTGTGGTAGGAGTTTCAAAAACAAGATTGTTTTTTACATTTACAGTAGCAATAAAGATTTAACTAGAGAAATTGTACAATTGATATACAGATAACTCTTTGTCTAAAGATTCTGCATCTTTGGAGTCAAGCAACCTTAGATAGAAAACATTTGGGAAAAAAGCAGGTCTAGCCAGGTGTACAAGCTGGAAAGTTCAAGACCAGCCTAGGCAACTTAATGAGACAACATTTCAAAAAACAAAAACAAAACACTATAAAAGGCAATTGTAGCTCAGTGTAAAGGCCCTGGATTTGAATCTCAGTACAAAGCACTAGTGCAAAAAACAAAAACAAACAAACTATACTGAACACATGGAGACTTTTCTTGTCATGATTCCCTAAATAATAATAACAGCTATTTATGTAGCACGTATACAGCATTATGTATTATAAGTAATCTAGAGGTAATTTAACAAATACATGAGGAGATCCATGAGTTATATGCAAGTACTATGACATTTTGCATAAATTTTGCATAAGGAACTTGACTATCCTTGGTTGTGGTATTCATGAGGGATCTTGGAACTAATTCTGTCAAGATACTGAAGCATATCTCTGTATGTATGTATGCATGTGTGTGTGTGTGTGTGTGTATGTAAAAAACAAAAAATTAGGTTATACAATCATGAGAATTTGGAAAACAAGTTCAAAATCTAGTTTAAGTCATAAGAAGAGAAAATTAAGGGCAGGATGGAATTTTATACATACAAGAAGCTCTTGTCATGGGCAGAAACTTTGTCTCTCTCTCCTCTCTCCTCTGCCCTTTCTCTGAAGTGCAAGCCCTACTGATTAAATTTGGCTCACCAGTAGATTATTCAACATAGTTTCCCTTACTTAAACTTGATTAATTGGTGTCTGCATACATCTGCAGAATACCTTTAGAATGAATAATCGGGGATTGTTGCCTAGCAAAGTGGACACATGTACAATATCATCACACAGCAATTACACTCTGATTGAGGGAGGTTATTGATTGGATATACACTAATCAAGTAACTAAGGGAATAATCTGAGGCCGTACAAGTGCTTTTGGAATTCAAGGAACTTGCATGATTATTATGTACTGAGGTTAATCTGAACTAGTTGAAAGCTAGGTCTTGAGTGGGATTTGAGTATAATAGCTAAATCTGGAAAAGAGATCATGAACAATATTCCTTAGTAAAAAAGAGTTATGAATGTGAATGGATGCTTAGAGAACCAGGAAAAGAAACAGAAATGAGATCAGGCTGATGAGCATGAGTCACAACTCCTGTGTCTCCATGGGTATGCAGGTAATATAAATTGGTAAAGTGGGCAAGCATGAACAGCATTAAGAGTAGTGGAAATGATGCTTATCTAGACAGCATGCATCCACCTCAATGGTGCTGAATTAGAACAAGTGGACAACAAAAAATGGCTTGAACCAAACAAATCAACCAGAGACAACATGCAGAGAATGCTTCTGAGAAGCTGTATGACTTTGTCTGAAACAAGCTTTTAGAGGAGATGGTTTGAAGAGAAGTCCATTTAAAAGGGATTGACTGTATGCATGCAATCTACATTTTCCAGGCTTCTATATCTTTTCATATTACTTGCTGTTGTTCATTTTTTTCCCTTTGTACTTGAATTAGCTTTGCTTTTAAGGATTCTGGTAGTGAAAACTATCCTGGCAATGTTTTCCTTTACAAAGGGACTGCTACCAAAACTGGTGTGACATGGGTGGGGACAGGACCCTTGTTCCTGGAGGCAGGCACAGTGCAGAGTTCCTCAGCAGCTACTCCAGAGTGTGCCTAGGGTCTGTGGTGCCCCACAGTTTTGCTGCATTTCCATTCATTTTAGTTTCTTCATCATTATTCATTTAAATGTTCTTTTCTGTTTAAAATTTTTAGTATGTTAATGTTAATATAGATTTTTAGATGTTTAGACATAGAGAAACAACCTAATAATGAAATGTTTCAAATTGGTGCTCTGGGTCTAAAGTGCCTTCATGTATGTTTTAGTCATAATTTTTTTCAGTTGAGATAAGAAGCAAGTTCTTTTCAGTACAGACTTCAGAGTTAGAGTTTGTATATGGCCAAAAAAGTGACTTTATTAGTTTTAGAGAGCTGTCATATTTATAAAAGATTTTTAAAGCAATGTATTTAAATTATTGTAATTAAAGCCTCACTATAAATCTTCCATTCATGATAACAGATGTATTGTTACTAGTGTTTCAATGAAACTGGAGCTCAGATATTTTTTCAAGACACTGATTTCATCTCCCTTGGATACATATATATGTAAAAGTGGGCTTGTCAAATCTTAAGTTTGTTATATTTTTAAATTTTTGAGGAACTTTAATTTTTTTCTTCAAAATCATTCTTAATCCATTAATAAATGTGGCACACTAGACAAGAAATACATAAAGACATTCACTTATGATTGTAATGGCTATTTGCAGGTTTACATTTGTTTGCAGACTTGTTTGCTCTTCAGTACATCACAGTATTTTAGATAACCTAGACCTATGGATTGAGAAATTTATATGATGAGCAATTTTTAGGACTTAGCACATTTATCCACTTTATATTGGAGCCTGTTATTGCATCTGGGGAAGAAACAACATGAAAATACATAATTATGAAGTGCTAAAGAAAAAGGCTGACAAAAATTATACCAGAACCATTTTAATTTTGCATTAAATATAAATAGTGAGAAATTCTTCAGAATATTAAACATGTTCATTGAATAATTTTTAAAATAGTGTATTACTTATAAATATCCTAAAAACCTATAAAGCCAGGATAGTTTTCACTACCAGAATCCTTAAAAGCAAAGCTCATGCAAGTACAAAGGGAAAAAAAGGAACAAACAGTAAGTAATATGAAGTAATATAAATTTATAAAGCACATCTGTAGAACAGAGGTAATAATTTTTTTAAAAAAGTTCTTCTAGATAATTTCTTAGAATTTGCACTCTAAAATTTAGAATTTTATAATATTTTTAGGTTCTACGCATTAACTATACATAGATTATTTATATATTTGTGTGTGTATGTGTTGACTTCCTGTTAAGATCTTCTTACCCTAAAATGAAATTGTACAACCCAAGTACAGCCCTCCAAGGAATCTGTGGAAATACTGACAGATTTAGCTGCAGGAATAAATTCTAGAGGTTCATCTTGGAGTTCAGATGAAGACATTGGAAACCCTGGGGCAATTCTGAAAGAGATTATATTATTAAAGGAATTTGGATAGAATATAAAGTATTGCAAAGCAGTATTTCCCTTTGCAGAGGGACTGTTACCTAAGATACAGTAAGTGTTCAGTAGTGGGTATTTCACTAGGAGTGCTTTTTGAGTCTCTGAGGGGGATGTTGGAGTGAGCAGTGCAGAACCAGAAACTAGGTTGCTCAAGTGGACAATGCTCCTTATGTACCTTCTTGCATTGCTAGGAGCAGACAGCACGATTTAAGGCTCATTTTCAAGAAGAATATAGCCTTTTGTTTGAGGTACTACAGTACATTTTCCACAGTACTCAGTGCTGAGCATATACTGGTGCCTAGTAGCTTTTTGTGGAGTGGTGACTGAGGACTGCTGGGAATACACCAAGGGGTCTTTTCTCTTGCCCTATGGCAACTAGAAATAAGAAGGACATGGAAAGAGTGAGGGGAAAGTGTAAACCATTGCTCTTTGGCTGCAAAACAGGCCGAGTGCCTGTGGACCAAAGAATTATGCTAGTGAAGAACCAGTTTGGGAGAACCAGAAGTGTATCTCTGTGCCACCCAGGTAGCTGACACAATAGCTGCTGTCTCCCATCTCAGGAGCCAGTCAGGGAGTTAGAAGAAGTAACTCGAGTCTGAGGTCATTTGCTTTATTCTTCTTTATATGGTGCTGAAGATATAATAGTTGTATCAGAAACTCAAGTAACAAACCTGGGTAACTTAAAAAAAATACGAGAGTTCCTGGATTTCTAGAAAAACAGACCAAATCTGAAAGACATTGTATTAATGCCAATTAACAAATTAGATGCTGTAATTTAGAACATTGAAATTAGAGACATTAAAATAAGTGCCAAAGGGACTTCACAATCTTAAGCCATTCTAGTCCATTATGTTTAAAATAATCATATTGTCTGGAATATAATGAATCATTGAGTAATATTTTTAAATGAGCAAATGATTTGTTTTCAAATCATTTGTACTTTCAAAGTTTAATAATTATTCCCTTATATTTGTATCCTAGAAAGTCTTTATTTCCACAATGAAAGGAAAATGTTTGAATATCTATGTAGGACTAATTTGCATCAGAAACTTTGCTAAGCACCTTATATTATTTTGGCTTATCCTTACTACAACACTATGCGGTAAGTATGTTAACCATGATTTGTTAAAACAAAAACAAAAACAAAACCCCTGCAGCATGAATAAATATTGCAGAGTTTCAAAGTGATATAATCGTTAGTTGATGCATATGCTACAGAAAACTTTTAATTCATGCTGTGATTTTCTACTTTTCCTTTTATTGGTCAGCTTTTTTGTTGCTGGGACAAAATACATGACATATGGTTTTAAAGAGGAAATGTTGATATCTACGCTATTTTGAAAATAAGAGGCATTATGGTAACCACTGTTGATTTCATATTGTCTTGAAGTCCTGTGTCACTTATACTGGTTTAGTTTTGATTGGCTTTGTTCATTTTGTTTTGCTTGGTTTTATTCCCTTAAAAATAAAATTTAAAAAAGAGGAAATGTTTGGTTTTGACTCATGGTTTCAGGGGTTACAGTCCATGACTGACTGACTTGGTGCCAGAAACATCATGGCAGAAGAGGGAGGCAAAACTACTGACTTCATGGATGTGCGCAAGAAAGAAAGGAAAAGAGCCTTAGAGAGAGGAAGGGATGTACTTTTCAAAGACATGCTGCCACTGACCACTCCTCCAAGTAGATTCTACCTACCACCTGAGATTCCTTAGTAGCTTAATGTATTGATGAGCTTAGGCCATGTATGATCTAATCATTTTCCAAAAGCCCCACTTCTGAATGCATAGACAGTTGGGGGAAATTTTTGATCCAACCTATAAATTCCCTATTTTAAGGGTATGAATTAAGGTAAAAAGCAGCAAGAACAACTTTCTTCAATGTTGCCTTTCCATACTGTCCTTGAATTTCCAAAAATTAATCTAGCCATATTTCAACAAGTATCAATCATAGATTTGGAGAAAAACTGTGTATTTTTGAGAAGCAATAGCACATTTTTCAGAATGTTCTCTGAAATATTTTAGAAATCAAGATTGATAAAATGAAGTTCAGTATATTATTACATTTAGCTTGTTTTAAAAATAAAATGTTTTCCATTTCTGTATGATCTTACTGATAATTTAACCATCTTGTTGAAATGTGTAATACAGAATCTGGCAAGGTTGAAATCCTAGCTCCTCCAGTATTAACTATTAACATCAGAAAGTTGCTTACCCTCTGTTTCTCAGTCTACTTATCTGTAACGTAGAGATGATCCTAGCTTTATATGGGATTACTATGAAAATTAAATAAGTAAAATTTTATAAAGCACATAGAAAATATATGGTAAAAATTAAGCTCTATGTAATATTTGGTAAATATGTAAAAGTATCTGTTTCAAAAATATTTAAAATATATATTCTTCAATACAAAACAACTTCAATATTCCATTTGTTTTCTTTTCTTGGAATGAAAATAAATCCATGCCTTAAATGAAGGGCCCATATGATTCCAACATATAGAATTAAAATATTTGGTTATCTATCTAGCCTATTGTTTCAAAGGCCTGTGAAAAACTGGAATGGAGAGAATTTGTTCTTTAGAATTTGCTTTAGATTGTCTGTCTCTTTTTGACAGATGTGGCCCAGTGACCAATACCAAACATTACTCTTACTGAGTGCATATTAGAAGGTAAGGATTTGACAAGATCAAAAGCAATAGGGAAACACTGAATGACAAAAGGTTAAAAAAAAATAAAGTCCTTGCATTTTCAACTACTTAAAAAATTGTTACATTTGACATATGTGACATGATAATTGCCTCTAAAAGTGTTTATAGGATGCTTACATTTTTTGGATGCCTAAAATTCAATTTAGAGAACAGTGGCTGAAAGAATTGAGTTCATTCCTGGGCAGGATGAAATAAATATGTTATTTCTAACCCTTATCTCCTATGTACAGTCTGTATAATACTATATAGGATAAATTCAGAGTCTGTCCCAGTGCATGTCTTAATTGATTGTATATACTTCAGAAAATGTGCAAAAAACAAAACAGTATGGACCTGGAAACTCTGCTGAGTTACCTGAGTTACTCCTCTGGAATCTGTGGCTCTGCCATTTAAAATAATATGATCCTTATTGCATTGAGGGAGAAATTACTACAATTTAAGATCATAGATATGCATCTTTAGGAAAGACTGTAGCTGCTTTACCAGCCAGTTAAGGGATGCTTCCAAGCATGCAGAGAAAATGGTGAAATCTAGATATGTAGCATTTAGAGGGGAAGAGAAAAAGCTAATATTGAATATAAAATTGTTCTAGTCTAGGTTTCCTGTCTTCCAATGGAGACTGTCACCATCTGATAGAGATATACCAAGTCTGTTTTCTATGAGGTCCATTTGGTTCTCTCATGAACACCTATTTACTTTAATTAAAAATTCTGGCCAATACAATTACTTTAACTGTAAAGGAGTCATACAGTTAGTATCTTACAATGTCTTTCTGAGGGACAAATAATTAAGTTAGAGGAAGTTATGAAAGCATTAAATATCTTTTTCCATACAATATTTTGGTATCTTATTTAAAATATGAGAAAATAGGAATTTGATTCCATATCCCACATAGTATTGGAAAAGACTTAATTTCTCTGACATTCAAATTTTTATTTCAGAAAAACAGGTATGCTATCTCTTGGCTATTTACATAGTGAATAGTGATGTATGAAGCCTTATGAAAAAATATTCTTTGAGGACTTTGGAAGTATGAAAGATTTGAATATTAAAAGAACAAAAGTTCATCTAATTTATTTAAAAATTATTTACAGGCTAGTAAATTTGACGATGGTCAAGATCTTGTAGTACACCTTTTTCAATTTAAAGATGAGTAAATTATGTTCCAGAATAGACTCATTATTTATCCTAGATTTATAGCAGAAGCAACAGTTGAACTCATGTCTCCTGACCCAGGCATTCATAGCTTGATTTCTATCTCACAAAGGTTACTGCTTATAATATTTGATTTAGAATTTGATTAAAATGTCATTGTAGAGGCTGTGCATGGTGATTCATGCCTATAATCCCAACACTGGGTAGGCTGAGGCAGGAAGATCACTGTGAGTTTGAAGCCAGCCTGGGCTCCAAAGTGAACCCAAGGCCACCATAGTGAAACTGCATAGTGAAACTGTCTCAAAAGAGCCAAAACAAAAACAAACAAGTAAGAAGGAAGGAAAGGAAAGGAAAGGAAAGGAAAGGAAGAGAAAGAAAGAGAAAAAGAAAGAAGAGTCATGACGGTAATGGAATCTTTAAGCAAGTCAGTGGCTTGATGGTTTTTATCCTTTTTAGTCTGAATTATTAGTTCTAATTCTACATAGGTCCTTGTGTTATAGAAGTGGGGTATGGAGGACAGCAAAATTCATGGGTTTAGACTTTATGCTACAATAACCTAATATAAGGAAAGAAGGAAGTGATGAGTGTAAGTGATGACAGATATAACATATCACAACTCAAACTTCTTATTTGCTGGTCTTAGCAGCAAAATATGATATGGCACAGCTTCTGAAATTAAGCAAAAAGGGGACAATGTCTGCTATGAAATTTATTCCTGAAGTGTAGCTCTCACTACCTCCCTATTTAGCTTTTATATTAGTCTCAAGTGGCTAAAAAACATGACATACCGTGTTATTATTGCTATTTACACTACTGGGTATTGATTGAACTCTGGGCCTTCACACAGAGCTACCTTCCCATCTCTTATTATTCTATTTTGGATTCTTTTGGACACAAGGTCTCAGTAAGTCTAAGCTGCTCAGGTTGAAGTCAAATTTGTGACCCTTATGCCTCAGTCCCCTAGAATGCTGAGGTTGTTGATATGTGTCACAATGTCCACCAATGAGAATAGTAATATTTTTTTTAAGTGTGGCCCAGGAAATTGAACCTGACACCTTCACACTGGGCTGCATCCCCAGTCTTTTTTCATTTTTGAATTTTGAGGCAGAGTTTCATTAATTTAGTGAATTGCCCAAATTGGGTTCAAACTTGTGATATTTCTGCCTCAGCATCTAGAATGTTGGTGTGTGCTGCTAGGCCTAACTTGAAAATAAATTAAATTTCATACTTTATTTTTGGCATTCTCTACTTAGTATTCTCAAAGAACCTCATACTACTCAGTTTATCCTAGCATGGTCACAGTATATGTATATCACTTGTTTAATTGTCTCTCTCTAGCACTAGCCTTTGAGTTTAGTGGAAAGAGAGGATCCAAATTTTATCTGGTGTCAGCATATACCAGGTGACTGACAAATATTTTTGAAAATAACAAGGAAGTGAATAATACTTCCTTACCACAGGCCCTACTTTAATAATGACCCCACCAATAAGATCAAGAGAGAAAATATTGACATAATGATGCTTAGAATGAAGCTGTCTGCTTCAAATAATTAATCAAACAATGAATAGTTTGAGCCTCTGATAGACTCATATTTTAAGTTATCTTTTGCTACTTTATCTACTCATATGTTCTGGAGTTTTCCCTTTCATTAACTTCCTTGTGTAAAATTTGTAGATGCTCATAATATCATTGAAAAATTGAAGCTGCTCTATAGTTTTAATAGAGAATTCTTATGTCCTAAATCCAAAGCAATGTATTATGTCCCAAATGAAATTTCCCAAGGCAGGTTTGGTTTCTCTCAGAAGCTGTGGTGACTGCACACAATCAGGGCCATCACTGGATGACGGAAAATACTGAAATCGTGGGGAAAATGCAAGATGCTCAATTTGCTCAAATGTATCATTATAGCTATCTGGCACATTAACAGGATGAATATGGTGGTGTGGTGGGAGGTCAATTGGGGATGGAGACTTTGACCTACAAAACTCAGGTTATGAGCCCAAGGAAATAAAATTAAATGCTCAAAAGTTAATTTCCATGTGCGTGTTTAACCTTCCATAACAGTTAACCACTTAACGAATGAAGTCCTTAGGTTCTGCCGAAACAGGGCAACCCTAGTTCCTCCCCCTGCCTAAGTAGTAGGCCAATAAACTGAGTGGCTTGGAGCTTTCTTCCATTCTTAAATGCAGAGTGTCTTTTCAGTAATTTGAACAAGAATTAAACACTATGATAGTAACAGAAAAGATAAACGATATCATATCAACTGCATTATTTTCCACATTATTCAGATCCTTTTTTTGTGTCATGATGTATGTGATCTAGCTGAGTTTCCCTATTGCATTTTATTTTTATTACCTCCCATTTATATTACATAAGTACCAAACGGATGATCCGAGTATATATTTTCTAACTTTATTTTCTCTTTTTCCCTAATGAAACAAAAGACAAACCCACCAGAATAAACATGGTAATTTCACAACTTTTATTTTTCTAATACAGCTAATTCTTACATGTTTGTAATTCTTACATGTTTTTACAGTTGCTGTTTTTCAGCTATCAAGTGAGCACAGGTAGAGGGAATGCTATTTGGAACCTGAATCTGGTGCTGGAGGTCACAGGAAGATCACGTAACAGGACTGAGGAGCTTTGCAGTGTTTAGATAGCAGAGCATTTCAAAGAGAGTGTAACCACATAAAAACGAAACCACAAGCCCCAAACATATTGCAATTGCTGACAAAACCGTGCCTCTTCAGATGATTCTGGGAACTAGCTCAAACAGAGGAGAGAGTCGCTAAAATGACAATAAAGAGTATACATTTTAATTTTGCAACTGATTGGTGGTGTCCAATTTCCTACAAGGAAAAGTTTGCCTTCGAATTTTGTAGAATGGGTAGATAAAACAATGGAGAAGAAAATAAATTCTTTTTGTGAATGAGATGGGTAGAGATTATGGTTTCTTTTTGGAAGCAAATTCTAAAAATCTTAGTTCAGAAGCTTAAATGTGGACTGAGTGACTGTGTCCTTTTTCTCCCTGCTGGGTTCATTTAGGATAAATCCCAGGCTGTCCTGCGTTTTAGTTGGAGACTCTCACAGTGGGGGTGATTGGACTTTCTCTGCCCTAGGCACAACATATGCTACTTCCCATCCCTTTAATAGGCATTAGTTCTGCAGACAGCACTGGTCAAATGTACATTATTCACAATCACTTTAATGCAAATATGCAAGGCTGAGGGAGAAAATATGTCACAAAGAGGCAGTCATCCATTTCTCTTTTTCTGATTCCTTCCTTTACAGGCTGTCTTTTAAAGGCTTGAGTTTTACAATAAGTACTGTAGAAAGATAAATAAAGTAGATATGTAGCAGCCTCTAGAGAACCAAAAATAGCTTCCTAAAAATTCCTTGCAAAAATGCTTTTTATTGAAAGAACGCTAAAAATTGTTTTGTTTTATTGTTCCCTTCCTTTTCTCTTTTCCCTGTGTTTTAAAAAATTAAATGGAATCTCTGCATGTACTCTGACAGTGTCACATTTGTATGAGACAGAAGAGTCAAAGCAAAGGGTAGAGCTGTATTTAATCTGTTAAGCGAAAGTAAAACACACAATTAGTTTGGAACTGCAAAAATTAGTGTCTGCCACATTTTCAACCTCTATTTAAAGAACATTGAGTTCTCAATAACAAGGCACATAATCTGTAGCAGAACATTTCTAGGACAGATTTGCAAATATACATTACACAGGCATGCATTCTAAATCTGAGCAGAAATTATGTGGTATTTGCCTGTCTAAACCTTGAAGATACAACGTACTTTTCCAGTAGTGATTCAAGACTTACAAAGTCATCTACCCAATAGGGAAAGACTTCTAGATATCTTATACTGTATTTCAGAGAGGTTCAACACTTCTGTTTTGTTTTAAAGTGTATCCGGTGAGTTTATTTATATACTAGTGTTTTTCACACAAGACAACTTGATATGCTAAGGCTGGCTTTACATTAAACACATAAAAGTTCTATGTGTGGAATGAAAAACTAAAATGTTACCCTCTGCACATGATATTTCGAGGTACATAAAATTGTACCAGGGACCCTGTGAAGCACATATGCATGAACAGCAATACACAACTAAAAAAAAATATGCAGAATAATAGAATATTTGGGAGACATTGTGATTCTTAAAATAATACAATTAAAATGTTAAACCCTGTGTTAGTCTAAGGTACAAGTGTAGCAAACATTTGCCATATGAAGTGAACAATATACTATTATTGTGACTCTTCTGTTAATTTAATGATCTATGTCAATGTGCTCACATATCGTGTAATATACTTTCCTGTCTTTTCAAAGCAGTCACTTTAATCCAGCTTTGTGCTTGCTTTCTGATTGCTATGCTTATGATTAACTCAGGAAGTTGGGAAAGGAAAAGCGAAACGAAGTGTCAGTCGTTCATTTTTCCTTATCGTTTCATTTTAATGTAGTCTTAACCTAAGATAATTACATTATGAATATTACTTTTTTCTGTCCCAAAATTATTTTTTAAATGAAACAGGCAATTATCCAATAGATGGGAGAAGTCTTCTCAGCTATTGGTGTTTGATGATTTACGTAGCTACACATTAATGATAATGGAAAGTGCGTCCATAAATTTCTCAGTGTCTAAAGGATAATGGCCTCCTATTAGTCTCCTATAAAAGGGGAATAAGCAAAGTCTGCCTTCATAAATGACCTAGGTAGTGAATTACTTAAGAGAGATTTACATCATATCCAATTAAATAGTTCTAATGATTTTGGTTGCATTCTGTGTACAATGTACATTTTTAAAATGTCAGACATCTCTCAGACTCTATAAACTGCTAAAATTAATTCAGGGACTATCATTATTAACTAAGTACTTGTATTTTCATATGGAAAGGTATTGTGGGGGTAAAAATAGATGTCTCATTACTCTGAGGAATAGGAAAATAAGAAACATATTTATTTCATTTTAATTTTTTCAAAACATTATCATATGTCTAATCCTGGCAAAAGAAACAAAAGCAGTATTTTACATTGGTATATGTATATTCATTTAAATTTAAAAAGAGAAAATGAAAAAGAATTGTAAAAAAGAATGAAATGGTCTTATTTAAGTAAATAAGCAATATCGAGTTGAATGAAAGGAGGTTGTGTGTGTGTGTGTGTGTGTGTGTGTAAAAGGTTATCCTGAAGTCACTTAATTCATTTGGAAGGTAATTTCTGAGTCCTTGGAGGAGGACTCAGTCAATAACACTCATTTCCTTCTCAACTTTAGTGCTTGCACTTAGTTTCCCTTTCTTTGCCATCCCTTTGCTTTTTTGGGCTTTAAAAGTCTCACTCTAAAATGATATTTCAAACTGATTAATTCCTGTGACTGTTGTGAATGTGATGTGGTGGCATCTGCATTTTAAATGTCTTCCCTAAAGTTTTCTCTTACAGTGTTTTGCTTTGTACTAAAATATTGTCCTCAGATGTTTAGGGAGATATTTTGAAAGCATACTAATATGGTTGAACCTGGATGGCATTGGCTTTTGGTCTGACCTGAACTACTTTGCTGGGACTGGGAAGGAGGAGAGTTTGGGAATCTTGGAAACATTGTTAGTGGTTTGCCATTTCAAGATTTGCAAGACTACCCTTACATAGATGTGGTTGTCTTGGTTTGAGTTTAAACTACTGTGATTCTTCCAAATCAGTTCATATCAACTTTTGAAGTCAGTATTCAGAGTTAGTACAGTCTTCTTGATTTGGGACCTAAAATTTATTTATATATATATATATATATATATATATATATATATATATATATATTCAGAGTTTCTGGTTACTATGCAATTTTTTTCTCTTAAAAAAGGTTGTTCCTATAATCAATTTATTCTTGAGTGAGTGCTTGGTATTTTATGTCTTTTGTAGATTTTTTCATTGTGTCTGAATTATTCATTGTTGCCCAAAAGTTTTTCATAATTAACTGTTTATTATTCATTTATTTCCTTTAGTACTACTGGGGATCAAACCAGGGGTGCTCTATCATTGAGCTGAGCTACATCCTGTTCTTTTTCTTTATTTCTTTTTCCCCTTTTTTTGTAGATTGGAGACAGTGTCTCATTAAGTTGTGTAGACAGGACCTGAGTTTGTGACCCTTTTGTCCCCACCTCCCAAAGTTCTGGGATTATAGGTAGGTCTGCAAAATATATAGCGGTATCATCCATTTTATTTCTAATGTAGGCAATTTTCATTTTCTTTGTATTCTTCTTGAAAATATTACATATTTGGCTAGAAATTTGTGAAGTTTACTAATACTTTTTAAAGAAACAAATTTAGAGTAAATCAAAGTTTTCAATTTATTTTTATACTTTGCTTGCCTCTTCTATCTCTATTGCCTTCTTTCCATTATCTTGGATTTAGTTATCTCATCTTTTTAAATTTTCTAAAAAAATATTAATTTTGTTAATTTAGAACACTAATTTGAGGTTTTTCTTTTCCAATATAATCTTTAAAAGCTATCACTTTTCCTCTCATGTCTGCTTTAGCTGCTTATAGTTCTGCCTTCTCTGGGACAAACTACCTGACACCAAAAATGAAAAGCAGAGATTAATTTTAGCTCACAGTTGCAGAGGTTTCAGTCCATGGTCAGCTGGCTCTGCAGCACGAATATCATGATGGAAAGATGTAGGGGAGCAAAGCAGTTTACTTCCTTGAATCTGGGAAGCACAGCATAGGGAGAGAACTCCAGAGAGAAAGACCCTCCTAAAGCATATCCCTAGTAACCCACTTGCAATGGGGCCTCACTTCCTCACACCACATTCAGCTGTGAGCATCAGTAGGTAACTCTAGTGAGGAAATATAGCACTTTCCTGATCCATCACCTTTCTAGGAGTTTCTTAATCTAATCAAGTTGATAACTAAGGTTACCTGGTACAACCATATACTACAAAGTTTCAGATGATGTTTTCATTTTATTTGCTTCAAAATGTTTTAAAATTTCTATTATAATTTCTTCTTTGATTTTTATTCTTGGATACAATATGGCCTCCACCCTTGATTACTCTAAAGTTCTCTCTTTGCCACAGGTGGGATCATAAAGATCCTTGCTATAGTTTCCTTTGTGTTTATTCTGGTTGGGTTTTTTGAAATTTTAGGCCTGTGGGTTTCTGTTTTTGGCAAATTTAATTTTTTCTGTTATTTTCTCCTCTTCTTCTGGGTCTTTGTTATGCACATTAGAACATTTGCTATTGTCCTGTAGCTCACCAATGCTCTGGTTAGTTTTTTTTTTCTAGCTTTTTATCTCTACTCTCATCATTTCTCTTTGCTCTTGACAGTTCATTTTTCTGTATCTTCAAGTACATTGGTTTGTACTTCTGAAATATCTGATCAGTTGATAATTTCTTCCAGTGTAGTTTTCCTTTCAGATATTGTATTTTTTCATTTATAGAAATTTTCATTACTGGAGGGAGTGGAAAAAGATGGCCAATTGATTGATAGCACGATAGAGAGCCTCTCTGAGAAAAACAACTCAGATGCTAGAATTTAATACCATGAAGAAGACCAGACAAAAGGAGAGGAATTCTCACAACCCAGGAAAAAACTGAGGAAAAAGAAAAATAAAAAAAAATTAAAAAAGAAGCGTGGATGGAGGGCTGGAGTTGGGCACTCTCCTGTTGCTATACTGGGTGCATCTTAGAGTCAGGCAACTCACCATTGAGCTAAGGTCATGGCCCTGCTGAGAGCAGGGTTTGATGAGCCCAAGATCCTTGGTGGGAGGAGGCACTGCAACAGAGGGTGGAACCAGCGAGCCAAGCTGCACTGACTTTGGTGAGTGCTGAGAACTGGGTTCCACAGAGCAGGATAACTGGCTAGATGGCATATTGGAGTTGGGCAGGGCAGGCTTGAATCGACAGCTGAAGTGGTGTTAGTCAGCAGCTCCTGGCCCAAAGCAGATTGGTGGGAACTGCTTGGGCTGGGCCATGCCCCTGGTAGGGACCCAATAGACAGGGACAAGGCTGTCCCAAACCTGTGACATCCTCAGGGCACACATTAACATGCTGAAGACACTCACTGGTTGACTGCCTTAGAGGGAAGGGGCTGGCCCACATCACCCCTGCATGTATCTAACAGATCAACAGCAAACTGGAGAGAGCAGCACTTCCCTAGCCATGTGTCATAAAAACTAAGCAATACGAAAAGGTCCTGAGACCTCCACCCTTCACCTGTCTGAAAGAAACCAGAAATATGACAAGACAAAGGAACAACAAAAAGCCTCCAACCGCTGACCCAGGGAAAATAAGTCCAGGAGGGTAAATACAGAGGAGATTGAGGGCAGCAAACATGCAATGTCAGACATGGCTTCATTGGAAATAAAGAAATACTTCTGTGACCTCATCGATGAATTTAAATCTGAAATTCTAACTCAGGTGAAGCAAGATATAAGAAGATTAATAAAAGAAATGCTGGGTATTCCTCAAGAAGACACAAATGGAAGAATGGAGGAATCCAGAGAAAGGAGAGAAGCCTTTGATGAAGAATATAAACAAAATCTAGAGGACATGAAACAGATCAAAAGAGAATATCAGGAAATTAAAAACTCCATTGAAAGCTGGCAAAACTTCTTGACAGAAACTAAAGTCAGACTTTCAAAACTTGAAGATAGATTTGCAATGTATGATCGAGAAAGGATCTCTTAAAAATAACAAGGAACCAAGAAGTAACAATACAAAGTCTATAAGATGACAAGAGGATTTATAACTTAAGAATAAAGACATGAACAAAGAAGCAGGGACAAATACAAATGAAATAAAAAAGCTATTCATAGAAATAATTAAGGAAAACTTCCCAAGCATAGGAAATGGAAGTGATATTCAGATATATGAGGCATACAGAACTCCAGCCAGCTACAACCAAAACAGATCTATACTCAGACATATAATAATCAGGATCCCAGAAATCCATCACAAGAACAGAATATTAAAAGTGGTCAGAGAAAAGAAAAAGATTACCTATAAAGGAAAACTCAGCAAAATCACAGCGGACTTCTTGATGCAAACTATCAAGTCAAGAAGAGTGTGGAGTGAAATATTCCAAGCCCTGAAAGAAAATAACCTCCAACCCACAATAATAATGATATACCCTGCAAAAATTTCTCTCAAAAATCAATGGAGAGACAAGATATTTCCACAACAAAGAGGAACTGGGGGAGCTTGTGACCACCAATCCAACTCTGCAAAGAATACTGAAGGACATTCTAGAGAGAGAGAAGAAAACCACCAGGATTCCAGGAACAATGGCAGAAAGGCCTCAATGAAATGGGTAAATAGAATGAAGGAGAAAAGAAGACAACAATGACAGAAAAATAGCAGAGCAAAGATGAGGCAGAGAAGATTGGCTATATCGCTGTTTTGTCTTGACTGATTTTATTTAAATCTGGTATGCTTGACAGTATCAAGTCTGAGAGTACAGGCAACTATTCTGAAGATAACAAGATTCAATAAGATATCCATTTTGATTATTAACTGCCTTTGAAGTCTATAATATCTCCAATGTTTGGTTTTTATTAATAGTGCTATGTACTGCTATGTTAAATTATAGTATGCCTGATGATATAGACAATTTTATTGAAAATAACAAAAGACATCATAGTATCTACCATAGATCACCTAGTATTATGGTTTTATATGTCCTTTTCATTTCATGTTTTTCTAGGAATTTGTTTTGTTGACTTGTTTTGATTTGTTTTTCCCTCTAATACAGAAAGGATAATATGCATGTAGAGACTTACACATGTGTAGAACTTCAAAACAGTTTACGCGAATTGATTATAGTTATTGTAAAAAAAGAGAGTAAAAGAAACTATTCTAAAGGATATAACTGCATGTATGTTTAATTGTGTAGGAATGATAACCATATTACTAAATTTTTGTTGCATAGATGAACAGAACTGATTGCAGTCTCACTGTTTAAATGTCCACTTTGTGTGCTTTAATTTTGTAACTTGAACAACTACTTTTGAGGAAAATATGTAATTATCAACTAGTGATTTCTTACTGTTTTTTTGAAATTATGTATTATTTCTACCCTCTTTCTATTTCATTTTTTTCTTTAAATAAAAAAGAAATTTTCATTACTTTCTTCATAGTAGCAATAGTTTTCAATATCTTTTGAAAAAATATATATATATATGTGGTATTTTCTGTTAATTTTTTCTTTTCTGTAATTTTTAAGTCCATTCTTTTAATTGATAATTTTGTGATTATGGCTTATATTTCCATACTTTTTCTTTTCCTAATTATTATTGGGTAGATATAGGGTTTTGTGCATTATATGTTTAAAAATAAAGTTATATTGTGTTTGGCACACAGGTTACCTGGAAGTGTTTTGTTGTATCTGAAATTGGCTTTTAAACTTTATTAGGATAAATTCCGAAAAGCTTTTGTTATAAGACTAATTTACCTTCCTATTAAAATAAACTAATTTAACCTCCTTACTAAAGTGATACTACTGATAATTCAAATCAACAAGCTATGTCTTTGGAATTTTTTTCTCTGAATTAAATATTAATACTTCTGTGCCTTAAGTGGGCTTTAAGCATTTTCACATAACTCTAATTTCTGGTGCTTTGATAGATGGCATCTCATACACACATAGTTCAAAAACTTGAATAGACTTTTGTATATTTCCAGATTTAGATTCATGGCCTCCAGATCTACAAAAGACTATACAGGGTATATTGGTATATATCATCAAATTGAGGTAACTTGTTGTGGCAACCTTTGGAAACTAATAATAGTTTTAAAGATTTGCTCTTTCATTTAGGTCAATCAATTTTGAGCTAATTTTCTTATATGAGGTATGGCTAAGAAAACTACTGTGAATATTTAAATTTGAAAAAAACTATTAAAGTAAAAGACACATTGCCATTCATCCCCTCAAGATTCTCCTCCTTGATTCAAACACACTTTTATCATCATTTTTACATTTTCTGAAGCAGTTTTGGAAGTTCTGTTTTGAGCGTGTACTTAGCTGTGGTGTTGTGGCTGTCTCAATGTCCCCCAAAACAATTAGAAACATTTACCTTTCATGGTCACTTTGATTCTGAGGAAGAGCCAGAAATCTCACAGTGCCAGGTCAGATAAGTAAGGAGAATGAAGACACCATTAAATTTAGTATAAGCCTGCTTTCCATTGGATGGCACTCAGCAGCACCATTTACCATATTTTGGATCACACCTCATAAAGACTTTCACAAAGAGGACTTCCAGAACTGTTTCAGAAAGAAACAGAACAATGGAATAAGCAAATTCAAAATGAGAGGAAGTATTTTTAGTGGAATTGATGGCAATGTGTCTTCTTCTACAATACATTTTTAAAAATGTAAACATTCACCATTTGTCTTAGTCCTTGCATGCTTGACCAGCTCTTAGGTAGGATTGGCAAGGAAAAGACCACGCTCAGAGGGAAGATGCTCACATCATGGTGACCAGCAGAGAGCAAAAGGAGCAGATAGCAAGGGTGATACACCTTCCCAGGTCATGCACCCATGACCTACCTCCAATGAAGCCACAATCTTTGGAGGCCACACCTGATTAAAGGCCACACCTTTAAAGCACATATAACACATTCAATATAGCACTTCATGATTCAATCACCTTTCAAACATGAGACTTTGGGGCTATTTTAGATCTAAACTGTAACCTTGTTCATTTCAATCATACCTCAAATTGTGTGATTGTGGATACTTAATATTCCAGCACCAGTTGCTTAAATGGAAAGTCATTTTCCAATGAATTGTTTTGATAACCTTCTGAAAGATCAATTGTAAATGTAAAGGTGCATTTCTAAATTCTTAACTGTATCCAATTAAAATATGCTTATTCTTTGGTCAGTAACACACTGATTTAATTACTATAGGTGTCAGTAAATTATGAAGTTTGGAAATACAAGTTTTCTAAATTTATTCCTTTTTAAGACAGGTTTTGGGCTGTTTTTGGGTCTTTGCATAGTCACATAAATTCTATAATGTGATTGTCAATTGATACCAAAGAAAGTATCAAACTGGAATTTTCATAGGAATTGTATTAAATTAATGATCAGCTTGGGAGTGCTTCTATTTTAATATAGATGCTTTTAATTCATGAATTTGGGTGGCTTTCTATCTACTTAAATATTTTCAAATTTCTTTCAATAAACTTTTATAGTTTTCAGTATAAAATTCTTTCAATTTTTCTTAAATGTTTCCCTAGAATTCTATTCTTCTGGATGCTCTTTTAAGTGATTTTTTTTCTTAATTTCATTTTTGGATTTTTCATTACTAGTGTATGAAGAATTGATTATTATATATTTGTTCTTAAATGTTTCTGAACTTGCATTAGTTTTAATATGTTTTGACAGTTTTAAAAACTTTTTATGTACAAGATTATTAATTTTTAAGTGGAGATAATTTTACTTGTTTGTTTCTAATCTCTCTCAATTTCTCTCTCTCTCTTTCTCTCCCCCTCTCCAAAATAGGGTCTCATGTTGCTTACTAACTTAAAAATAAGTGAGATAAAGGAACTCTGTTAGAAATCTATACCTATAATCATGCTGGTTTTGACTTCCAAGGTCATATGACACTTCTGCCACAGCCTTCCGAGTATCTGAGACCACAAGTATGTTCCACTGTACCCACTGATAACTGGCAATTTCGTTGGCATTTATCTTTTCCCCGACTAAAATATTTAGTGCAGTGTTGAAAGAAGCCATAAGAAGTTCTTGTCATGTTCCTGATGTTGGAACAAGGTATTCACTCTTTCACCCCAAAAAAGGAGGAAGGAAACACAAAAGGTAGGAAGAAAAGAGAAAAAACATGATCATAGATGTAGATTTCTAACAGAGTTCTTTTATCTTACTTACTTTTGTTAATAAGCCTAATTTTTTACACAAGCTTTAAATTTCTAGAAAAACTGAGCAAAAAGTATAGGTTCCTATATATGCTACCATATAAATGTCTTTTATTAAGATCTTTATTATTGACTATTTGTCAAAATTGAACCAGTGGGGATACATTTGTGTTACAGTGTGTAGTTTATATTACAAGTCACTTCTTGATTTATATTATGGGTGAGAAAAATATGTAATGCCATGTATCCACCTTTATAATACCATGTATAGCAATTTTACTGCCCTAAAATTCCCATATTCCAAATACTCTTCCCTTCCCCTCCTGAGCTCCTATAAACTGCTAATATGTTAGCCATCTCTTAGTTTTCCCTTCAGAAAATGTCACATAGATGCAATCAAACAGTATGTTGATTTTTCAGATTGATTTGTTCCAATTAACCATATGTATTTCAGTTTTCTTAATGTATATTCTTGTTAGCTCAATTTTTAAAAATTATAGAATGATATTGCATTGTATAGATGTGCCACAATTTATGCATTTTCTTATCAAAGGGCTTTTTAGTTGCTTCTAGTGTTTGGCAATTATGGTTAAAGATGCTATAAAAATTGTTTTACAAATTTTCTTGTGGACGTACACTTAAACATATAGAATAATGGTTGTTGGATTGTATGGTAAGGTTATATTTGGTTTTGTAACAAACTGTCCACAGAAGTGACTCTACCACTTTGTGTTGTCACAGGCTGTTATGGCTTATGTTTAGATGTGCGCACAAAGCCTTGTATAGTCATGGGTGAGGTTTTTTCAGAAATGGCTGGGTCTAGAGTGTGTGATTGATTCATGGTGTAATGCTACGATCACGAGTGCTGGATTAAGGGTATGAGCATTACCTACCCTAAGTATCCGGGATAAGATATAAGGGATGGAAAGGCCTGTGTTCACTCCCTTGGTGTTTTGCTGCCTTTGAACAACCTTAAATTGTTCCTCTTCTGCTAATACCATCCTGCCTTGGAGTCAGTGGATTATGGACTAAAACCTCGACAAACTGTGAGATAAATAAGCCTTTCCTCTCTTAACTTTGGACATCAGGTATTTTGTCTCAGCAATTAAAAAAGTAGGCACTGGTAGAGAAGATATGCTTGTTCTTCATTATATATTGCCAGTGCTGACAGAGTCAGTATTTTGGATTTTGATTATTCTAAAAGTACGTAATGATATCTCTTCAATTGCAATTCCACTGAGTACAATTTCTTTAAGTTTATTTGCCATCTTTGATAAGATATGTGCTCCAGAATTTGGCCCACTTTTAATTGAGTAATTCATTACCTATCATTGAGTTTTAAGAATATTTTAAAATTTTATTTTGGATATGACTCTTTATCAGAGACATACTTTGTAAATATATGCTCCTCTTAACATGTTCTTTACTTTTGCTTAACTTTTCAGTGTCTTATTTTTCATCTGTAAAAAAGATATGTGACTATAATCTTATATGGTTATTTGAGGTCTATATCAAATAGCATCCAGTTATTTAAACCAGGCACTGGATATTTGAAGCAGGAAAATAGTCAATTCTGATTGTGAAATTATCACAAGAACTAGATTGCAAGTACAGATAGCTAGAACACCAAGGAAGCCCTTAAGATTGATGACTGAATTATCTTATCAGGAAAGCAGCTGCCTTTCGCCCTTTTCATAAGGAAGGGAGCATTAAAACTGCCACTAGAGCCACGTGGCAATCACATAAAATCTTGGATTCAGGGACGTGTCAGTGCCACATCTTTACCACTCTGCTGTTACATCCCTAACAATCTGAGAATTGAGAAACTGAGCCCAGATGCTTTTCCTCCAATTCCTTATTAATATTTATAAAGCTGAGAATGCAGACTTCTCCACACCCTTGCCTGTCAGAAGAAGACAGGCTGATTCACAATAACCAAGTTATGGCAGCAGCCTAGACACTTGTCAGATGAATGGATAAAGAAAAGCCTGAGGGCTTGCTTAGTTGTAGAGTCCTAGATTAGCATGTTTTAGGTCCTACTTTCAACCCTCAATACCATAGGAAGAGAGGAAGAAAGAAAAGAAGGAAGAAAGAAAAGAAAAAGAAGAAAACAAACAAACAAACAAACAAATACATGATGGTATTCACACACTGTGGAGTAGGGTATTGTTCAGCCATAAAGAAGAATAAAACCTTGTCATTTGCAGGTGCATGAATGGAACTGGAGATTATCATATTGGGTAAAATAAGCCAGACATAGAAAAGGAACTATTGCATATTTTCTCTCATAGTGAAATCTAGAGAAAAAAAAGATGACAGGAAAGCAGAAGGGAGACTATTAGAGGAGAGAAAAGGAATCAGAAGGAGGAGAGAAGGGAGAATAATGGAAGTAATGGGGGTAGATAAGATAAAAATATGATATATGTATACATGAATATACTAAGATAAAATCCATTATTATGTATTATTAGTATACTTTAAGAAAAAAGAAGAAAACTCATAGAACCACAGGAATGTGATTTTTCTCCAAATTTTATGGGCCTGCATCTAATCTGTAGAACTTTGCTTATGAGTCTCATCTACTTGCTAAACATACTGAGAATACAATTTTTAACTTTCCAGTGTTCAATAAAGCAACTAAAGAAGAAAGGAAAATGCTTAGTACCAACATACTATATCTAGTTCAATAATTAAATGAGGTAGTACATTATGCTTGGAACGGTTTCATGGTTTTTACTTTATCTCATTTGTGACCCATGAAATGAATCATGAAAAAATGATCCTATCATCAGCCATTAATCTAAAGTTCCTGATGTCAAATGCCAGTGCCAGGGCTGTAACATGCTTCACAGTTCCACTGAGCATGTGTGTGATGTCTCTTTCATAATGTCCTGATGGAGTCATATTTGGTAGGTGCTACTGTAGAATAGCTACTTGTTTACTCCCTGTCTTCATTTTTATTAACTTGCTCACTTTTGGACATGCCTGAATCTGATTTCTATTATTTTTCTTGACTTGAATAGTGTTATCCTTTCATCCTATTGCTTTTTGTTTGTTTTTGTTTTTGGAATCTTGAACATAATTCCAGACTTTGACTTCACATTTCTTTTCTCCTCTAGCTGACAAGTAAAGACCTAACTTTTCCTTCTGCTTTTTAAATATTGGTTCATCACATGATCTTGGTCAGGATTTTGCCTGTGACTCACATGAACTAACAATCATTACAGAAACACTTCAGGTCTGGGGATTTAGCTCAGTGGCATAGTGTCTGCCTGACCAGCATGAGATTGTGCGTTCGATTCCCAAGACCAGCACTCCTCCAAAACAAACTATTGCACAGATGCAATATTTTTAAATATTTGAACTTTATATTTTTAAAGCCTGTTTTAAGGTATCAAACACTTTCTATTATGTCTATAACATGCAATATTTTTATATTTAGAAATTTAAAATCAATTCATATTTCATAAAATATTTACTTGACATTTCAACTTATTCATACCTGAATCATAGAAATAGAAATGCTCAGAGATGATCATTTAAGAGTCTATAGAGGATCATGTTGGAACTTTGGGTGCTGGGAGAACAGGCAGCCTCGCCACCTTGGTAAGCTGCCGGGGGCCTAGCAAGCCGCCGGTGCACCAGGGCAAGAACTCTCAGCAATTCCTGAGCTCTGCATCATGTTGGAACTTTGGGTTCTGGGAAACAGGTGGCCTACTCACCGCCCTGGTATGCAGCTGGGAGCCTGCTGGTGTGGGGGCTAAGGATCAGACATAGATCCATATCCTCCCCCCTCCTTAGCAAGTCAGCACCTGCATTCTGAGTATCTCTTGGGAGGATGAATGTATGCACTGTGGCAAGTAAGGGCAATTTCCTTCTACCATCTCTTTGAAGGCAAATATTTTTATCACTGTTTTTGCTCAGTTTTGATTAATGGTACTGCTTTATTCAATATTCTGTTTTTATAAGTTCGATATTTCCTTCCATTTTCCTCTACCTGATTGAAAGGACAGCTAATGTGAACAGAATGGGCTGTACTATTGTGCCCATTGCTCGTGTCCTGGTGACCTGCTGTGAGGTTCTTTGGTAGCTTCACTGCACTGTGGTCATATGAGTTTGTTCTGTCTTGTTGTGCTGTATTTTGCTACCTTCAAAAAAAAAAAAAAGTAACAAAATACCTCCAAAAATCTCTGAACTACACCAAAGCTCATCCATGGAGAATGGATGAGGAGAAACTCAAAAACAAGGGTACAGAATTATATAAGGTGATTAAAAAGTAAATAACAACAACAAAACAAGTCAGTAAGGTACTGAGCAACCTGAAATAGGGTATAACTAAACAGATAATGGGCTTAAAAAATAAAAAGAAGAAAAGAAAGTGCTCTAGAGGATATGGCTGCATGTATGCTTAAGTGTGTAGGATTGATAACCATGTTGCTAAATTGTTACTGGATCATTGAACTTCTTTGCAGTCTCACTGTTTGAATGTCCACTTTGTGTGCTTTAATTTTGTAACTTTAACAACTATGTCTATGAAGACAATATGTGATTTATCAACTAGTGATTTCTTACTGCTTATTTTTTTTCTGAAAATCTGTATTGTTTCTACCCCTTTTTCTGTTTTGCTTTCTTTATCTTTAAATAAAATAAAAAAATATTTGAAAAAGAAAAAAAGAGAGTCTATAGAGATCTAGAATGTAATTTTTCTTCAGAGGCAGTATTTTTTTTTTTTTTTTTTTGTACTGGGAATTGAACTCACCACCTTGCACTTTCCAGGTAGGTGCTGTGCCATTGAGCTGTATCCCTGGCCTGAGGCAGAATGCTCTGAAAGAATTAATTTCTATTCCCACGTTCAAAGTTTAGTTTATATTTTTAACACATTGAATATAGAAATAATTCTGTTTGATTTGGAGAATATTGTTACTTCTCTCCTCTAATCTTAGAGAAATAATTTTTTATTTTGGTCAACCATATTTACATGTTTAAAAACAAACATACTTATCAGAGTCAGGAAACAAAAATAATGAATTTTGTTTTTTCTTTTCTTTTCTTTTTTTTATTGGTACCAGGGATCAAACTCACGTCCGCTTGCTTGTAAGGCAGGTGCTTATGCCGCTGAGCTAAATCCCCAGCCCCTAAATAATGAATTTTGAAAGATGCTTTATTTTCTTTTCTTGTTATTGAGAAAATTTTCTTCTGTGTTTTGACTTAATGCTAATTTTATTTGTATTTATCTATATTAACAGCAATTTCTTTTACCTGAAAGTAAAACACCATAGAATTTCTTAATTTGGAGATAGCGAAACATATAACAATGTTAGTCATATTCAACATATAATTTGTTTTGCTCATTTCTACTATCAGAAAATAGTACCTAATAATTCAGAGGAAGGAAGGAAAAAATAACTGATCCTAGTCCTATATAAGAATTAATGAAGCTTTCTTCTTGGTTATATTTGATGTAAATATTTATGTTCTTTTACAAGTGGCAAATCACTTTGGCAAACCTTGGGCTGCTAATTTGTTCAAGTATAGCAACTCAAATTTTAGGGAAAAAATATACTCAGTTTCCATAGTGTTTCCAGCATTTTATTGGACTTTGCATGAGTACAAAGGTTTTTACATCTTTTCATTAAGAAAAGCATTTGAGGCATAAAAAGAAATAAAATATTTTTTCTTTCTATAAGTCTATTTTTATTTCAAAGTTGAAGATGAAGCACAAAATTATAGGATTAAGTAGTAGATTATATTCAGTTATAAAACCTGTTATTTTATCACTTTGAACAAGACTTTCACTTTTAAGGCATCTATGTTTCTTATATCTAAGACATAAGGAATAGTGTTAAGTCTTCAGCAATGATACATATGCATGTGAAGTACACTTTGTCACTACCATCTATTTATTTTTGAGACAGTGCCTACTATGTATTTTGTGGAGGAGTACTAGAATTTGAGCCCAGAATATTTGCACTGAGATACATCTTGCCCCTTTTTATTTTATATTTTGAAGTGGAATTTCACTGTTACTAAGTTACCCAGGGTAGGCTTTAACTTGTGATCCTTCTGCCTTAGCCTCCTACAGTGCTGTAATTTTACATCTGGCTCTGCTGTGTATCTTGAGTTGCAACAGATACTGGGGATACACAACACAAGCTGGAAATGGTACTAACCAGGTTTGGTGCATTGACAAAGATGCACTTAGGCACTTTGAAGTAAGAAGATGTTCAAGGTTTTCCAAAGGACAAAAGGACCTAGTCAAACGGAAAGATGGAAAAAGAACAAGGGAAAAGAGCCTTTATTTCAGATAAAGTGAAGACCGTGGTACTTCATTTTTCTTTTGGGTACACAGGAAAAAAATACAGTTCTCATCTGATTGCAGTTGCATGGGTCTCATGTGACTGTTCTGGCCTATGGTATGGACAGAGGTATTCATGCCATTCATTTTCAGGGTTAACTGCAAGAATATACTCTATATAATTTTCTATGTATTCCCTTTTACCTTCTCTCTTTATCTTTCTTTTGTGGCCTACATGAAGTTATTCTAATTAAAAATATGGAAACTTCAAATCAGAGACTTTAACCTTAACTGCCTGGGAACCCATTCAACAAATGTTGAAGACCATGATCTTGAAGCAGTGTCCTCAAAAGCTTTGCAGGGCATCAATCTACAGAAATGTGTCATACATGTGCTTGGAGTGAGTGGGTAGTATTTTGAGAGGGATTAATAACAATGTGTCTTTTGTTCTAATGAATTATTTAAAATTTAAACATTTACCATAAGTTTACATATTCATTGCATCTCATATTATCAAGAGTCTGTATTGATTTTTCAGGCCATTTCAGTTTTACTCTGAAAATGGAATTCTGTTAATTAGAAAAGACCTCTCTGAAATGGTAGTCTAACAATTTCAAACATTTGAATAGTGCTTTCAAGTAAATCTTTTATAAGTAGATCCAATTCACTAAGGGTATCTTAGTGAATCTTGAAAAGTGATGACCACATCCCAGAGTTTGCTCTCCAATAATGGAAACCAGATATCCAATAATGAAAACAGGATGAATTAAACCAGGTTATATTTGCCATTCACTTCAACTGACTGTCATCCTTGGAGATGTTCTAAGGAAGCAATCAAGAAGCAGGTGCTTAAACAAACATATTTTTATATTTTATTTTCTATTCTGTTATGCAATTAATGCATCAGCTTACTGAACCAAAGAGAACAACGAAACAATACAATTAGGAATAGTAAGCCTAGGGCAACAACAGCTAGTCATGCTTTATGTAGATAAGTTAGTGCTGAAATCGGCAGTGGAATACTGAGTAAGCATCATCTTCACTCTTTCATGCAGGAGTATTCATTGTAGAGATGCACAATCAGGAGGGACTGCTAATCGCCACTTTCTCCTCAGAGCACAGAACTAGTATGTGAATGGTACATTGTATGCCTGATTTGGCTTGGATTTTTTTCACATTTCAGGATTGTTATTTTTTATTTGTGATGTTTAAATTTTAGTCTATTATACATGTACGTAGTACAAAGTATTTGCATTCCTTGTGGGAAGCTGGTACCTGTATTCAGTCCCTCTTAATTCCTTTTTCCACCCTTTTCCCCTTCCTTCATTGTACACATATCCCTTGATCCCTTACTTTTTTTGGTACATATTTGCAGTACATGTCTACACACTTCGTGGGAAGTTGGTACAAGTACATAACACATCCCAGTTCCTTTTTTTCCACCTTTTATCCCTCCCTCATCTCGATTCACTTCCCCTTAGTGAATAATTTGTCTCCCTACCTTCTATTAGCTATCTTTGATTTGGCTTTCTATTTCTACTCTGGTTTTCTCATGTAAGAAAACAATGTGATTCTTAAGTTTGTGTGGTCTGATTTATTTCACTTAATATTATGGTCTCGAGGTGGATTCATCTTCCTACAAATGACTCAAATTCATATTTCTTTATGGCAAAGTAGTATCCCATGGTATGTAATTACTACATTTTCTTTATCCATTCATCTGTCCATGGACATATGTGCAACTTCCAAGTTTTACTCTTATGAATTGTGCTGCAATAAACATGTGTCACTATAATAGGGATGTGTCACTATAATATGATATCTTTATTTCTTCTAGGAAGATACAAGGAGAAAAACTGGGTCAAATTGAATTGTTAGCTTTAGTTTTTTGAGGCATCTCCATACTGATTTCCATAGTGGTTGTATTAGTTTTCATCCCCACCAACTGTGTAGTAGGATTTTTCCTCCCCCCATGGCTTCTCTATCATTGGTTAGCTTTTGTTTTTAGTGGTTATTTTGGATGTCTGAAATGAGGAAAATAATATAGCTGTACAGGCGTGCACATAGAAGACTCAATTTCTCAAGTTGATATTGTTCTCTTGGGTTTAAAGATAAGAAAAAAACTACTTTGGGCATGCTAAGTTCTTCCATCTAGAAAGCTTAAAATCTATCCGTTAAAAACCTGAAAAAATAGGAGCCTAATCTTGAGTGTTTTTCTTTTACTCATATTTTAAAATCTGTAATGAAAATTCTGAAGAAGGCAGTGATTTGAGAGTTTTTTTTGATCATTTTGAAGAAAGAATCACACATTCAATGCTATTTTGTCCATATCCATCATTGTGTCCCTGGGATCTGGTTTCTTTGCAAAGGTTTATTTTCCTTGTTTCTTACCGTTTGTGGGTCCTTTCACTGATGACTCCTCTGTATCAGAAAGTATCACTGGTGAAGAATCTTAGATGGTCCCAGAATTCTTTCCTTCAGAACAGGATGTGAGGAAGAGAACCCTCACCAGCTGCTGTGGACAGTTATGCTGTGTTCGTATCACCCTTTCCAGGGTCTGCTGAGAAAGGGATCTGGAGTGAGCAGTTCCATGGATCTCTTTCATTCATTCCACCTGCTCTGGACTTCGAAAAGTGTGAAAAAACCAAGGAGTTCCCATGCTGAAAGTTTATGCTCTACCTCTCTTAAAGCAAAGTATGGGATTATTAACTTCTCAGACAGTTATTCCAAAGTGATTAATAATGAAGAAGGTATTTTAATTGGTTTTTAGGGAAATTAATCCATAAAAATATCGGTCTTTGTAAAGAACTTTGTAGGTCTCCATTGTCTCATCTCTTAATTAGAGATAATAAAAAAGCTTCATTTTAGAGTTACTTTAAGGAGTAACCTAAATGATAGTATTTGTAAAATGATTTTAAATATACCTGGAACATACAAATTGATGCTTGTTGTTTAATGAAATAAATACAATTTTATTCTTCTGCTTATTTAATCTCTCCTAATAGAAGCATGTGTAGTTTTAGAAAATTTTGGATGAAACTCATATTTTCTGTGCCTTGTAAGCTTTTAGTAGAATAAATCGTTGGTTATAGGGACAGATATAAGAATTTTCTTCAGCCCCTTTTTTCCATCCACTTAACTTGCATGCTTATTAAAAGTACTAGAGGTATTCTTTAAATGATCTTTAATTGGTTAAAAGTTCTGCATCAATAGCTGAGCCTGCATTTATAATCCATCTATATAAAGTTCCATGTTGGAAGACAAATGCCTTGTGAAACTATTCTTCATTAGTAAAATTCCCTAGGTTTTTAAAAGCTAGTCATGATGATCATTTTCTCAGACTATCATTATATTTTCATCTTTCAAGTTTTCTGACTTTTCAGGAACTCTAAATTTTTAGGTCTATCTATAAAATTTCTCATGTAACATCAAGTTCCTCATTTCCTATTGTAAGAAGATTTGTGTCACTCCTCATTCTAAGAAAGAATCATACAAAGACTTCTGGTATTTGGATATGAATCTTAAAATAGTTCATCAGCAGCATTTCCAGAGATCATGTGATCTTAAGGGTAGAAATACCTTAAGGCTGAAATTGAAAGAAAAATATGGAAGACATGTAGCTGTATTCCTAGTCCATTTAATTTCTGGAACTATTGTTATAACTACTAACTTTTCAAACATGTAAATATGACAATATATCAGTGCCTTATTAGGCATTTAACCTTAGAATAAATAATTCCTTTTTTTTCTGATATACTCAATCTATTTACCTTCAAGAGATTAGATTGTATCTTTTTATACCAGCTAAAGGAGTATCTATTTAGTTTTTGTTATGATCATTCCAAACATGTTTAATTTTCAATGATGCAAATATTTGGGGAGTTACAATTGTATTTTATTTAAAAATTTTATTACTAAGTGTTTGTAGTACATAATGATTATATTAGTCTTGAGGAGATGGTAAATGTGCCTAGTAGGTCTTAGTTCTTTTGTAAATATAGTAACAGTGTAGTATACAGCATGTTGAGAATGAGCAGGTTTTTATTTATTTGCCAGTTGGTTCAAAGTGTTTTTTGCTTATGTATTGTTGACTGATGAATCAAAGGTTTGAATAAATTTTTAGTCACAAACTTAAAAAATAACTCTTTAGAATTTTATAACTTTAAATCATGATAAGATTATCATGTATTTTTTTATAGCCAAAGACACACAGATAGAAAAAGAGATCCATAAGGTCTGTTTTATCTTTTCAACTCAAATGAGAAGGCTTGAAACCTCAAGCATAAAATTGCCATCTGTGCTTCCCTTTCCCACCCCCATATTTTTAATATTTTTCAGCAGACCAGGTGAAATCAGAAATTTCTTTTAGAGAGAATGATGTCATTGTATAATTGAATGTATATGTTCATTACGCTACTAGGGACACAACTTGTCACAATAAAGTATCAATGAAGCTTTTGCTTCCCTGTATTTTCCTACTGTTTTTGTAGGCATTTGGTGTGTGCAAGACACAATGCTAAGAACTTTATATCATTTCTGTTTTGGTCCTTTCAAGAACCTCTCTAGGAATACATAACATTGTAATTTATAGTTAAGGGCACTGGAAGTTGGAGAGGTTAAATATCTCCCTGAACATCTCAAAGGTATTGCTAATGCTGGAGATCTATATCATTTCCTTAGCCCATTTACATTTTCTCCTTTGTTTATGATGTTATCACCTCCCAAATTCTTCTTTTACCTCAGCTCACTGAAAATAAGTACATCTTTTAAGACCCACCATAATTTACCTCTTTTCTGGGAATTCATATTGGCACTGTTCGAATTAAACATTTCTTCTCTAGGTAGGAATTCAAATCTCCTTTTTTCTTTCTGTTTCTCTCTCACATCAATCAATGCAGGTACTTAATTAAACAAGTATTTATTGTTCCTCCTATATATTGGGTGCTTAAATTTGGGGGGTCTGAGTTTTTTGATTCTTTATATGATCTAAATAGAAGTCATTTCTTCAATGGAAAGTTGGCTAAATGTTTTTTCCGCTTTAGGTTCTCTTTTTGCCATGTGGGTTATTTCTTTTGATGTGCAAAAGCTTTTTAGTAAGATGTAATCCCAGTTGTTGATTCTTTGAAGTACTTTCCATGCATTATGGGTTTCTTCATGAACTCTCTGCCTACATTTATATCTTCAAGATTTCTAACTAGTTTGTCTTCCAATAAATTTAGTGTTCCTGTTTTAATATTTAGAATTTTTATTGATTTTTAAATTTTTTTAATATTAATTTTTTTAATATTTAGAATTTTTATTGGTTATTCAGTGTATGATGATAGAGATGTGTCTAGTTTTAGTCACTGGCATGAGGAAAGCCAGTTTTTTTCAGTACCATTAATAAACAGTCTATTTTTCTTCCAGCAAACATATTTGGCCCCTTCATCAAAGATAAGGTGACTGAGTGTGTTTGTAGTTGAGTCTGCATCTCCCAATCTGTCCCATTGGTGCTTGGATCTATTTTATTTTAATTTTTTTTTGCCAATACCATGTTGATTTTATCACAGTAACTTTGTAGTATAATTTCAAGTCAGGCATTGTGATGCCTCTACATTGCCTAGGATTGCTTTTGCTATTCTAGGTCTCTTCTGTTTACAAATGAATTTCAAGAATGAAATCTGTAGATCTGTGAGGTATTCTAATGGTAATGAAATTGTATTAAATCTGTATAATGGTTTTGGCAGTATGGCCATTTTCACAATGTTGGTTCTTCCTATCCAAAAGCAAGAGATGTCTTTCCATTTTCTGATACCCTCTGAAATCTGCTTTTTCAGGATATTACAATTTTCAGTGTGTAGATCTTTTATTTCCTTTGTCAGATTGGTTCCTAAGTATTTCATTTTTTGGATGCTATTGTGAAGGGTGTACTCACCTAATTTTACTCTCAGTGAGTTTGTTGTTTGTGTACAGGAATGCTATTGATTTTTGAGTGCTGACTTTGTGTCCAGCTACACTATTGAATTTACTTGTTACATTTAAAAGACATTTGGTGGAGCTTTTAGGATCTATGTAGAGTATCATGTCATCATCTGTGAATAATGGTAAATTAACTTGTTACTTTACTGTCATTATTTCTTTTATTTCTCTTTTGTCTAATTGCTCTGGTTAATGCTTCCAAAATTATATTGAATAGGAGTGATGACAGTGGACATCTTTGTTTTATTCCTGATTTTAGAGTGAAAGCTTTGAGTTTTGGTTCACTTATTATGATGTTGGCTGTGAGTTTGTTATAGATGGATTTTATCATATTCAGGTACAGATCATCTATTCTGATTTTCTGTAGAGTTTTTTTTTTAAATCACGAATGAGTATTGTGCTTTACCAGAAGATTTTTCTATATCTGTTGAGACAATCATGTCATTTTTCTCTTTGGCTCTGTTGATACAGTATATAACATTCATTTGCATATGTTGAAGCATCCCTGCATTCCTGGAATGATTCCCACTGGGTCAATACTGTATAACTTTGATGATTTGTTACATACTTTTACTAGTATTTTTTTTTTGAGGATTTTTGCATCTATGTACATTAGGGATATTGGCCTGTAGTTCTCTTTTGTGGTTGGGTCTTTTTCTGGCTTTGGTATCAGAGTAATACTTACCTCCAGGAATGAGTTAGGGAGGATTGTGTCTTTTTCAATTTCCTTAAAGAGTTTGAAGAGTATTGGCAATGAATCTTCTCTAAATTTCTTGTAGAATAAAGCCTTGAGTTCATCAGGACTTGCTTTTCTTTGTTGGTAAATTTTTAACTACATTTTCAATTTTATTAACTGATATTGGGTTATTAAGAATTTTTGTATCTTCTTAATTCAGCTTTGATAATTGATACATTTCTAAGAATTTGTCCATTTTTTTCTGTTTTTCATTATATGTAAGTAAAGATTTTTGAAGTAAGTATTGATGGTCTTCTAAATTTCCACAGGATCTGTAGTGATTTCACTGCTTTCATTGCTCATTGCATGATTTTGAGCTTTTTTTTCCTTTTTTTATTGACAAGGTTGACTAGGGGTTTATTATTTGTTTTTATCCTTTCAGAGAACCAAACTTTGATTCATTAATTCTTTGTATTGTTTTCATAGTCATAATGGGTATTAATTGCATTAATTTCTGTTCTGATCTTTATAATTTCATCACTTGTATTGGTTTTGTGCTCAACTTGGTCTTCCTTTTCTACAAGCTTGAGGTGTATCATTAGGTTGTTTATTTGTGCTCATTCTGTTTTCCCAATATGATAATTCTCCACTATAAATTTCTATCTTACAACTGCTTTCATTGTGTTCCACAGGTTCTGGTATGTTGTATCCACAGCTTTATTTAATTTTAGTAGTTTGTTATTAATTTCCATGTGGTTATGATATTTTTTTGTACATTTTAAAAAATTTATTTACAGAGGGAAAAAAAGCAAAACAAAAAAGGGTAGAACCATACAGAATTTCAAAAATAATAATAATAATAAATAAACAGTAAGAAATCACTAGTTGATACATTACATATTGTCTTCTTGGATATAGTTGTTCAAGTTACAAAATTAACACAAACAACATGCACATTCAAACAATGAGGCTGCAAACAGTTCTGTTCAATGATCCAACAAAAACCTAGTAACATGGTTATCAATCCTACACACTTAAAGATACATGCAGTTATATCCTTTAGAGCACTTTCTTTTCCTCCTTTTGCTTTTTAAGTCCATTATCTGTTTAGTTATATCATGTTTCAGGTTGCTCAGTACCTTACTGATCTGTTTTGTTGTTGTTATTTGCTTTTTAAAATTTTTTCTTATTTATTATTTATTTTATTTTATTCATTTATTTTATTTTGAAGGTAGTAAAATACAGCAGAACAAGACAGGACAAAGCCAATTGAAACAGTGCAGTGAAATTGGTATAGAACCTAACAGCAGGTTACCAGGATAACAGCAATAGGTACAGTAGTATATCTAGTTTTCTTCACAATAGTTGTTCCTTCAATCAGGTAGAGCAATATCGAAGGAAATACCAAATTTATAAAAAACAGAATTTTTTTTTTTTGTGGTGCCAGGGATCGAATTCATGACCTCACACTTGCCAGGCAGGTGCTTATGCCACTGAGCTAAATCCCTACCCCCCCAAAACAGAATATTGAATGGAGCAACACCATTGATCAGAACAGAGCAAAACAGAGATAAAAATATTTGCCTTCAAAACGATGGCAGAAGAAAATCCCCCTTATTTGCTATATTGCATATAGTCAAACATGCAAGAGATGCTCAGATCTCTGGTTCTCACTTGCTAGTGGGGGAGAGGGAATGAGCTGGATGTTTGATTCTTAGCCCATGTGATGGTAGGGTCACAGCCTCCCACCAGAGTGGTGAGCTGGCTGCCTGTTTTCCCAGCACCTCAAGTTCCAACATGGCACAGATCTCAGGAAATGCTGATATGGATCTCACCCTGGGGTGGCCATGGCTTGGTAGGCTACAGCCACTTACCAGAGCGGCATGCTGGCTGCCTCGAATTGTACATTTATTTTGTTAATTTTGTGATGTGTCATATTTCAAAAAAGATATATGACAATAAAACAAGACAAAAACCATCATAAAAGATTTAACCACAAAGGTAACCAGTATGAAAAAAATGTAGGTCCAAGAATACATATCTCACAGTAGACTATGTCAAATAGACATGATTATAACATTTTTTCACAGGATTGAGAGCAAAATTATTAGCCATAACAATAAATGCAAATGGGCTTCATCTATCTAATTAAGACAAAGATTTGCAGTTTGACCCATAATGTGCAATTTGACTTCAAACATGTACTTTTTACAAGAGACCTTCACACAACAAATGATTTGTAAAGTATTGGACAGTGGTATACTAAAAAGATGAAAAAAGACATACACCATACAGGCAGTAACTAAAGGAGATCTGGTATATCTCCATTATCAAAGTATACTTTAAAGCAAGTAGATTTTTTCCTTTGTTAGGTTTGTTTCTTTGAGGTCAAGTTGGGTTTTTTAAGCTCAGACTGGGCTCCTTGTTCAGCCTCTGAGTATTGGGATTACAGGCATGTACTACCATGCACATCCAGTTCAATGAGCATTATTTATTTAAGAATGTTCTTACATGGTGATAAAAGGGTCATTGTATCAAGATTAAACAGCCCAGAACTTTTACATATCTAGTAAATACAGCTTCAAAATATGTAAAGTAAAAATTGTTATTAATAAAATGCAAACTAAACATACAGTTACAGTAAGAGATTTTAACATATCACTAAAAGCAACTAAGAAATCAAGCACCAGAAATAAGTGTTGTTGATGACATGAGCCTGATCTTTTACACAGTTTACCTAATATCCACATAGGGAACACTATCCTTATGAACAACAAAATATACCTAGTTTTCAATTGCTTAATTGGCCATATGGAGGGACATAAGCAAATGCTTAAAGTATTTCAGAATTGAAAGTTTCTGACCATGAAATTAATGTAAAACCAACTTACAAGTCACAACTAGAACAAACCGCAGCTTTTAAATTCAGGACTCTACTTGTCAAAGAAGAGTAACTATGGAAATTAGAAAATAATTTATCGGAATGAAGAGGCTATTTCAGAATGTGTGGAATTCAACTGAAGCTTTCTTGACTCTGTTTTTAAGACTTCATTATTGCTTCATGGTGAGATGCTGACAGTTGCTAAGTACCCATGTCAGGAAATTAAAAAAACAGTATACATATGGAAATGACAAGGCAAGAAATAGTAAAGATAAATATTAAAAATTACAGTCATTGACAATAATAAAAAGCATCCAAACTAGGATCAACAAAGGCAGCAAAGTCTGGTTTTCAGAAAAGACTAATAAAACTGATAAACCTACGTTAAAATTAATCAACAGCAAAACAAAAGTTACATAACCAACAATAGGAATTAGAAGGATGCATACATTACTATAAATCCAAGGTACATTTTTAAAAATAATACAGGACATCAAGAAAAACTTAATGTAAGTAATCTTGCAATTTTACATACATTCTTCTAAAAAAATCATATCCAAACTGGCAGAAATAAATAGAAAATCTGTTTGAGCCAGTATCTAAAAAAGATAGTAAATCTATAATTGCATACCTTTCCATCTAGAAGCTAAGGCCACCATAGCATTCCTGGTGAATTTCCCTCAAACTTTAAAAAAAACCATAAATCTAATGGAAAATAAAATCAAATACCTAACCTCTTGTGTTGGGTAGTGATAGTATAGGGATCAAATCCAGGGCCTTCACTCTAAGATACATCCCCAGTCCTTCCCTCACCCTTCACTTGAGACAGTCTTTCTAAGTTACCCAGATAAGACTTGAACTTAATATCCTCCTGCCTCAGTCTCCCAGGGATCTGGGACTCCACCTGTGTGCCACCACTCCTGGCAATACTTAACCTCTTTTTATGAACTCACTTTTGATTTTGATAACAAAGCTCAACTGGGTCCTTATATAAATGTGATATTAGAAAGTCAGTTTTTAAATGAAAATAGATGTAAAAGCTTTTAAAATTGCATGGAATCAAATCTGAGTAATATATAAGATAAAATGTCATATTCCTGGAGTAGAAAGGCAGAATTAGCATTTGAAAATCAATGTGATTCATTATATTGGAATAATTACACAAAAAATCAGGGGATCATTTCTATGGATACAGAAAAATGTTTGATATTCAAAAGTTTTTATGATTTAAAAGTCTTCTAACACACTTGGAAGAGAAGGACACTTCCATAACATTAAGGAATCCACAGATACTTTGTGGTAAGCAGTGAAGAATTTTCTTCCATTATTTAATTAATTATTTTTTTTCTATTTAAAGAAAAAAAATGTAAAGGGAAGAGATAATACAGAATTTCAAAAAAAGCATAAACAGTAAGAAATCACTAGTTGATAAATTACATATTGTCCTCTTAGAAATAGTTGTCAAGCTACAAAATTAAAGTATACAAAGTAGATATTCAAACAGTGAGACTGTAAACAGCTGTGCATGCATGAGTCTCTACATGTATTTCTATCCTATCTGTATTAGAGGGAAAAACAAAACCTAGCAAGTCAAAACAAAACAAATTCCTATAAAAACATGAAACCAAAAAGTCATATAAAACCACAGTACAAGGTGATCTACAATGATTACTGTGTTGTTTCTTCTTATCTTCAATAGAATTCTCTATATCATCAGGCATAATTGAATATTGCAGTACATAACAATATTAGTAAAAATAAAACATTGTAGACAGTGTAAAACTTCAAAGGCAGGTAATAATCAAACTAGAGTGGATATTCTAGTGAATCTTGTCATCTTCAGTGTAGTTGTCTATACTCTCAGACTTGATACTATCAATCGTAACAGCTTTGAATAAAATCTATCAATACAAGACAGTGATCTAACAAACCAGATTCAATTACGATCAGTCATGGTAAAACAGTGTAGGTTATACAGAGCTTTAGATTAAGTTAATAGGAAATTAAGGATGATTAACATATTATATCCTGTTATTTTTGGAATAACTGTCTGTGCCCTCAAATCTAGTACAGGTAGAATGACTGGAAGAGAATATAATACATCTAAGCAAAGTGTTGTGAGTAATGTGGGTTTTAAATCCTGGGACACTATTAACAATATAGTGTATCAATGCCATCTATGTTAGAGATTCTAGCCATCCTTCTCTGCTTCATTTCTGCTATGCTATTTTTCTGCATTTGTTTGTCTGCTTTTCTCCTTCATTCTATTGCCTGCCCCACTCATTGAGGCCTTTCTGCCATTGTTCCTAAAATCCTGGTATTTTTTTCTCTCTCTCTAAAATGTCCTTCAGTATTCTATGTAGGGTTGGATTGATGGTCACAAATTCCCCCAGTTCCTCTTTGTCGTGGAAGCATCTTGTTTCTCCATTAATTTCTAGTGACAGCTTTGCAGGGTACATCAATCTGGGCTGGAGTTTATTTTCTTTCAGGGCTTGGAATACTTCACTCCAAGCTCTTCTTGATCTGATGGTCTGTGTGGAGAAGTCTGCTGTGATCCTGATGGGCTTACCTTTATAGGTAATCTGTTTCTTTTTTATGACAGCTTTTAATATTCTTTTTTTATATTGAATTTCTGGTATCTTGATTATTATATGTCTGGGTGTAGCTCTGTTTTGGTTGTAGGTGGCTGGAGTTCTGTATGCCTCACATAACAGAATGTCATTTTCTTTTCCCATGCTTGGGAAGTTTTCCTTAATTAGTTCTGTGAATAGCCTTTGTAATTCACCTGTTTGTATTCCTGCTTCTTTGTTCACATTTCTTATTCTTAAATTATAGATTCTCTTATCTTCTAGTTTTTGTATTGTTGCTGCCTGTTTCCTTGTTATTTTTAAGAGCTCTTTCCTTTCATGGTCACACATTGCAAACTTGTCTTCAAGTTTTGTTAGTCTATCCTTAGTTTTTTTTTAAGGAGCTTTGCCAGCTTTCAATGGAGTTTTTAATTTCCTGATAGTCTCTTTGAATCTGCTTCATGTATTCTATATTTTCTTTATATTCTTTATTGAATGTTTCTCTACTTTTTTGTTCCTCCCTTCTTCCATCTATGTCTTCCTGAGAAATGCTTAGCATTTGTTTTATTACTCTGCTCATGTCTTGCTTTACCTGACTTAATATTTCAGTTTTGAGCACATCTACAAGGTCCCAAAGATATCTCTTAGTGTCTATTGAAGCCATGTCTAATGTTACATGTTTGCTGCTCTCAGTCTCCCTTGTTTTTCCCTCTCCTGGATCAGTGCTCTCAGGGTTCTGGGCTGGGGGCCTCCTCTTGCCTCTGTCCCCTGTCATGGTCCCGGCTTCCCTCACACAGGTGTGCAATGCAGTTCCCAGCCCCCTTCCCTGTCAGCCACAGTTCCAGGGAACTCCACCATCTCCTGCTCTAGTCACTGAGGTATAAGCAGGGGCTGCATATGCTGATCTTCCCCACCAGGCCAGCCAAACTTCAGGGACCTTCACCAGGTTAGTGCATGCTAGGTGCAGGGAATCGATTTGGGATGGCTCATTGGGTCCTGGCCAGGGGCACGACCCAGTCCAAGCAAATCCCACAAATCTGCTCTGGGAGGGAGCAACCAACTGAAGTCACTGTCGCTCCCAGTTCAGGCTCCTCCTGCCTGATTCCAGCATGTTGCCCATTTGGTCGCACCCTTACTGTGTGTGTGGGGCCTCATTCCCAGCACTGACTGTGGATTAATGAAGGTCCCTTCACCAGCTCTGCTCTCTGTTGGGCTCACCAACACCTGACTTCAGTGTGGCTGTGGTTCCTGTGAGTGGCAGTGAGAAGGAGTTTGGACAGTTCTGCCAGCTGGCGCAAATTTGAAAATTCTGGCTGGAGCAAACTTGGCGGGTCACAGTGAAAAGGCATTGTCTTGTAATTTTAGCTGTTTCAATTGTAGCCCTGAGACTGTGTGTTTGACGAGCTTTTTTATGTTTTAATTTCTTCCTTTGTCAAGAGGATCCATCTCCCTCTGTCTGGGTCTCTCTTGGATGTTTTATTCTGGCATATGAGTTGTTTCTCCTGGGAGGCTTTGTATTTGGTTGCTCACTGATCAGCCATCTTTAGCTCCTCCATGAAATTTTTGTATTTTAACAACAAAACAAAAGATAGAAATGCTGCAGAATTTCAAAAAACAACAGAAAATTAACATTAGTTAATGTATTGCATATTGTTATCTTAGAAGTAGTTGTTCAGGTTACAAGATTTAGGCATGAAAAAAATGATCAAGCAATCAATCAATGAGAGCACAAACTGTTCTTGATAAACTTACAGAGTAGTATAAAAATCTATCTTGTATATATATACATACACACATTTATAGCTATACCTATATACATACAATCTTTGCACTTCTTCCTTTTCTCCTTTACCCTATCCCAGTTATTCATTTCTTTTGAGCACTTTCTTTCCCTTTCATTTTCACAATGCCTATTGTACATTTTGAGTCTTATTACCTTTATGTTTTTTTCTTAATGCTAGGAAGATGATACCATCTTTATACAAGTGAGTTTTATTTATTTCATTTATGATTATGGTGTCAAGTTGCATCCATTTACCTATAAAAACCTCAAGTTTACTCTTCTTTACAACTGAGTAATACTCTTTGGTATGAAAATACCACAACTTTTTATCCATTTCTTGGTTGATGGGTATTTGAGTGTTTCCAAGATAGTTATGACAAATTGTGCTACTATAAACATGAGAGCATATATATCACTATAGCATGATATTTTCATTTCTTCTGGGAAAATACTCAGAAAGGGAATAGCTGGATTTAATGGGACCTCCAATTCAAGTTTTTTTGAGGAATCTCCATAATTGTTGTACCAGTCTACACACCCATCAACAGTGAGAAGTGTTCCTTTTTGCCCACAACCATGTCAGCATTGGTTATTAGTTGATTTCTTGAAGTTGGCCATTCTTTGTGGAGTGAGATGGAATCTCAATGTTGTTTTAATTTGCATTTCTCAAATGACTGGTGATGTCGAACATTTATTCATGTATTTATTTGTCATTTGTATTACTTTACCTGAGAAGTACATGTTTATCTCAGATGTCCATTTTGGACTGGGTCTTTGAATTTGAGGGGCCTGATGTTTTTCAATTCATTATATATTCTAGATATGTGTCTTGTCTGAAGGACAGTTGACTAAAAGTTTTTCTCATTTTATTTTTTTTCACTTTGTTGGTGATTTCCATTGAAGTGTAAAAACTTTTTAGTAAGATGAGATCCCAATTGTTGGTTACTCAAAGTACTTCCCATGTGGTTTGTGTTTCTTCATGAACTCTCTGCCTACCCTTATGACTTCCAAGATTTCTACCTATCATGTCTTCCAGTAGGTTTAGTATTTCTATTTTTATATTTTGATGTTTGATCCATTTTGACTTTAGTTTAGTGCATGGTGATGGGCATGGGTCTGGTTTTAGTATTTCAGCATGCGAAAGCCAATTGTTCCAGCACCATTTATTAAAGGGGCTATTTCTCTTCCAGTGAATATTATTGGTCTTTTTGTCAAAGATAAGGTGGTTAACTGTGTTTGTAGTTAGACCTGCATGTTTTAATCTATTCCATTGATCTTCAGGTCTTTTTTTTTTTTGCCAGTACCATGCTGATTTTATCACAATAGCTTTATAGTATAATTTCAAGTCAGGAATTGTAATGTCTACTGCCTTGCTTCTGTTTTCCAGGATTACCTTTGCTATTCTTGGTCTTTCCTGTTTCCAAATGAATTTTAGGAATGTTATTTCTAGATCTGAGAGGTATGTTAATGGTAATTTTTTAAAAATTTTTTAATTTAAAGAAAAAACATTGAAACAGAAAGAGGGTAGAAGCAATACAAAATCTCAAAAACAAAACAAAACAAAAAAATACAAACCAGTAAGAAATCACTAGTTGATAATTACATACTTTCCTCTTAGATGCAGTCGTTCAAGTTACAAAAGTAAAGTCCACAAAGTGGACATCCGAACAGTGAGACTGCAGTCAGTTTTGTTCATTCGTCCAACTAAAACTTTAGCAACATGTTTATTAATTCCACACACTCAAACATACATACAGTTATACCCTTTAGAATACTCTCTTTTCCTTTTTTTTCTTTACAATAACTATAATCCATTCTTGTAAACTACTTAGAAGTTCTACACATGTGTAAGTCTCTACACATATACCTAGTCTTTCTGTATTAGAGGGAGAAACAAATCAAAACAAGTCAACAATACAAATTCCTAGAGAAACACAAAATGAAAAGAACATACAAAAACACAACACTAGTACTTCAGCATGCGAAAGCCAATTGTTCCAGCACCATTTATTAAAGGGGCTATTTCTCACAACACTATGTAGTCACTATGATGTCTCTTGTTATTTTCAATAAAATTGTCTATATCATCAAATATAGTATAAACTTAGCATTGCATTACACTATTAATAAAATCTAAACATTGGAGACATTATAGGACTTCAAAGGCAGTTAACAATCAAACCAGAATGGGTATCCTATTGAATCCTGTCATCTTCAGAATAGTTGCCCCTACTGTCAGACTCAACACTCTCAAGCATATCAGATTCAAATAAAATCAGTCAAGATAAAACAGTGATATAATCAATCTTCTCTGTCTTATCTCTGCCATGCTATTTTTCTGTCATTGTTGTTTGTTTACTTTTCTCCTTCATTCCACTGTCTGCCCCTTTCTTTGAGGCCTTTCTGCCATTATTCCTGGGACCCTGGTGATTTTCTTCTCTCTCTCTAGAATGTCCTTCAGTATTCTTTGCAGGGTTGGATTGGTGGTCACAAACTCCCCCAGTTCCTCTTTGTCGTGGAAATATCTTGTCTCTCCATTAATTTTGAGA